>JAOWBW010001756.1:144229-203661 GCA_026119855.1 Campanula takesimana | reverse complement strand
GGGTCGAATTTTCTTTAAGGGGGAGTGAATGTCACGACCCGAAGTCTAGGCTCTATTTTATTAGTAATTAAATGATTTTTATTTAATTATTTGCTTATTTATTTATTTAAATTATTATTTATTAAATAATTATGTGTGCAATTTATGTGTTATAATGTTTATGCCTAGCATTTTAATTGGGTCATTTGGGCTTGTGTGGAAGTGTTGGGTCTTAATTGTTAGTCGGGAGTGTAAGTATTTGTGCTAGTTAGTGGGGAAGGGGGCTAGGTGTAACATTCATTTTCTTCATCTTCTCCCTACTCACCTCCCTCACCCTACTCTTTCACCTCACTCTCCACCTCCCTCTCTCTCCCTGGAAATCTCTCCCTCTCTCTAGATTTGGTAAGTTTTCTTCTCCTTTTTCTCTCTTCATTTTCTCCTTCTTCCTCTCATCTTCTCTCATTTCTTAAAACGTGAAACATGTTTAGATCGTCGATAGGGTCGTAGGAAGCTAAAAAGAATCGAAATCCATCAACTTTGAGAATTTGCAAGTAAGTTACTTTTCCCCATTTTAATGCTAAATGTTCATATCATGTTTAGATATTGTTTGATGTGTTACATTTGAAGTTTGAATGAGTTTTGAAATTGTTTGGAATTTATTTGGGTTTTTGATCAAAAAATGGTGAAATATTGAATGTTGGGTGTGATTCTTGATTTTGGTTGTTAAATGTTGTTTTAGGAGTCTTTTTAGACTTATAAGTCGTTTTGGTACATTACTATGTGAGTTGGAATGTTTGATTTTGGTTGAAATGTGTTTGGGTTTGAAAAATGGAAGAACCATGTTGTTCTTCCCGATTTCCAGAAATTCAGAGTATTGGGCGACCGCCCAAAATCTCATGGGCGACCGCACAACATTCTGAAAGCTTTTGTTCTTGGTTTGAGGGATTTTGGGCGACCGCACGATACCTTTTGGGCGGCCGCACAGATCTCTGAAAATTCACATTTTGTTAAATTGTGTGACTAAAGAATGCGTTGTGATCCAATTCTTGGGTGTCCTCCTAGTTGACCTTAGTGAACATTGTAGTGCATTCTAGTGATAGAATCGAGTCCTTTGTGATCAAGTTTGGTTTGAAATTAAGTAAGTGTTAATTGTCATTGTTGGAACACTTTATTGATTGGGTTTGATTCCTTTGTGAATAAATTCGAGATGGAATTTGATTAAGTATCATTTTGGGAATGTGGTTCATCTTTGATGCACGGTTTGTATTGGTTTACCTTTGTGGTGATTTAATTGGAATGGTTACCTACTTTGGAACCTTAAGTTGTTCATTCATGCTAAATTATTACTTAGCATTTAATTGGAAGCCCAGCTGGCATATTTGTTGCATCGGGCGATGGGAAGGATTATAATGGCAAAGCCAAGTCCATTATAATGTTGACCATTGTTTTGCCCTTACTATACCCCTTCTCCAGATTGGCCTTGGAAAGGATAAGTCAGCGTTCCTCCTTTGTGAATGCATCTGGCTAACGGGCATGACTTTGTGTCATGGTCCTTGTCCCTTGTGACACTGTTATGATTATTGGTTTCCGGTACCGGGGTTTCTCTTCGGCTTTCATGCCACTATGAAGATGTTGATTGGTCGATTATTGAAGCTGCGCAGCGATCCTTTATTTGGATGTACCAGTTGGAAAACCTTGGCTATATCCTTTGTTATGTGTTTATTTCCGCTGCTATCTGTTATGTGATAAATGCTATATGCTATGTGATATTTATTATTGCTTATTGTATATTGCATCTTAGCATGTCATGTAGTTGCATTAGTAACTTATTGAGATTTATCTCACCACCCCTTTTCTTTTATCTTTGTTTTTCCTTAACCCCCCCCCCCCCCAGGTGCTAAGGATTAGTCTCGCTGATCACGAGAAAGAGGACGTCGAGAGTGGATCCGTTCTTTTGGGGAAAGTTGTATAGGTTGGTTTACATTATATCAATGTGTAACCTTTTGGGGATATTTGTACCAAACATTGACGTCATTAGGATTTGTATAATTATCTTTTGTTGGGCATAAACTTGTGGAAGTTTATGATAGTTGTATTTGGTTTTTATTAAACTTGGTTTTGTAAAATTGGATCATCACCTTTTGGTATTAAATGGAATTTTTAACCTTGGTATTTCATGGTTTTGTTTTAGAGTCGACGTCCAGCTCGCGGTCCCGGGGCCCGCGGGGTCCGGGGTCGCGACACAATTAATTAAATAAAAATCATTTAATTACTAATAAAATAGAGCCTATATTCGGGTCGTGACAATCACTCCCCCTTAAAGAAAATTCGACCCGAATTTAACGAGACTCCCTTAAACAAAAAGCCACGGAAATTTCCTCTCGATCTCAATCACGAAGCTCCCACGTCGACTCCTCGATGTTATGATTCCTCCAAAGGACTCGAACCAAAGAAATACTTTTGTTCCTCAACTCTTGGACTTTAGAATCAAGAATCCGAACTGGTCGTTTCTCATAAGACATATCGGGCTCAATATCCTCCGGCATCCTCGGTAACACGTGCGATGGATCATGAACATACTTCCGAAGCATAGAAACGTGAAAGACGTTGTGCAACCGGTCCAAGGATGACGGTAACGCAAGACGATACGCTAGAAGTCCAACATTTCCCAAAATCTCAAACGGACCAATAAACCTCGGAGCCAATTTGCCTTTCTTCCCAAATCTACGAATACCTACCTTTGGAGACACTTTCAAAAACACCCAATCACCGGTCTGAAAACTAAGATCTCGCCTTTGGTTGTCTGCGTAGCTCTTATGTCGACTCTGGGCTGTCTTCAATCTATCCCGGATAACTCTAACCTTTTCAACTGAATCCCGAAGCAAATCAATACCCAAAACTTTAGCTTCACCGACCTCATCCAACAAATAGGCGATCTACACTTCCTTCCATACAAGGCCTCAAACGGTGCCATCTCGATACTAGCCTGATAACTGTTGTTGTAAGAGAATTCCACTAACGGTAGGTGTGAATCCCAAGAATCAGAGAAGTCTATCGAACACGCTCGCAACATATCCTCCAAAATCTGAATAGTCCTCTCGGATTGACCGTCGGTCTGGGGATGAAAAGCTGTACTGAATCGCAAATCTGTACTCAAAGCTTCCTGAAACGCCTTCCAGAACCTAGAAGTAAACCTCGGGTCTCGATCTGACACAATGCTAACCGGACCCCATGCAATCTAACAATCTCATCAATATAAAGGGTCGCAAGCTTCTCCATCGAATATCTGATGTCAATAGGCAAGAAATGGGCACTCTTGGTCAATCTATCCACTATTACCCAAACACTGTCATACTTCCTACGGGTACGAGGCAGTCCCGTAACGAAATCCATAGTCACATGCTCCCATTTCCACTCGGGAATCTCTAACGGCTGAAGTAATCCCGCGGGTCTCTGATGCTCGGCTTTGACCTGCTGACAAGTTAGACACTTCGACACATACTCGGCTATTTCCTCTTCATATTAATCCACCAAAACTATTGCTTCAATCCTGATACATCTTCGTACTACCCGGATGAATAGTATACCTCGATTGGTGACCCTCGTCAAGAACTCTCTGTTTAATTCATCGACATTCGGAACATACAAACGACCATGGAAAGTCAACAACTCCACTCGAGCTAATAGAAAAATCCTCGAAGTTCTTTTCTTTCAATTTACCATTATTTTCACCAACTCGGGATCTTCTTTCTGAGCTTCCTTTATCCTCTGAAATAGGGTCGGAGACACCCTAATATTCGCAAAAATAGCCCCATGTCTCGATTCACGAGGAGACCAATCTCGAACATCCTCAAGCATTTTCCATTCACGGACCATCATCGAAGCCACATAAGATTTTCTACTAATCGCATCGGCTACCACATTCGCCTTCCCCGGATGATAAGAAATCGTACAATCATAGTCCTTCAATAATTCCATCCATCGGCGCTGCCTATTATTCAAATCTTTCTGGGAGAAAAGGTACTTCAAACTCTTGTGATCCGTAAAAATCTCAAATTTCGCCCCATAAAGGTAGTGCTTCCACTTGTGCAACGCAAAGACAATAGCCGCTAACTCCATATCATGAGTCGGGTAATTCTGCTCACAAGGGGTCAACTTCCTCGAAGCATACGCAATTACTTTCCTATTCTGCATCAACACACAACCCAAACCCTCTTTCGAAGCGTCGCTGTAAATCACTAGGCCATCGCTCCCATTAGGCAAAGTCAAGATCGGTGCGGTAGTCAACCTCTTCTTCAATTCCTCGAAACTCTTGTCACATTTCTCCGTCCACACAAACGGAACATTCTTCCGGGTCAACTGAGTCATCGGAGTAGCAATCCTCGAAAATCCTCAATAAATCTTCGGGTAATACCCGGCTAAACCAAGAAAGCTTCTAATCTCTGTCACTGATTCGGGTCTCTCCCAATCCACTATGGCTTCAATCTTTGAAGGATCCACCGAAATACCGTATTTCGAAATAACATGACCCAGAAATGACACCTTCTCGAGCCAAAATTCGCATTTACTGAACTTCGCAAATAATTTCTCCCTCGCAAGAACGGATAAAACTGTCCTCAAGTGTTGCTCGTGCTCCTCTCGAGATTTCGAATAAACAAGAATGTCGTCGATGAAAACCACACGAACGAACGAATCAAGATAGGGATGGAAAACTCGGTTCATCAAATCCATAAACACGGCCGCGCGCGTTAGTCAACCCAAACGGCATAACCAAAAACTCATAATGACCGTAGCGAGTGCGAAAAGCAGTCTTCGGAATATCCTCCGATCGAACCTTCAACTGATGGTATCCACTCCTCAAATCAAGCTTGGAAAACACAACGGACCCTTGAAGCTGATCAAACAAATCATCAATGTGGGGTAGAGGATACTTATTCTTCACCGTAACCTGATTCAACTTCCGGTAATCGATGCACAATCTCAACGAACCATCTTTCTTCCGCACAAACAAAACCGTCGCTCCCCACGGGGAAACACTAGGGCGGATAAATCCTCGATCAAGCAACTCTTGCAACTGAACCTTTAGTTCTTTCAACTCTGGGGGAGCTAACCTATAAGGTGCTTTCGAAATTGGAGCCGTACCCGGCAAAAGATCTATACAAAACTCAATCTCACGATCGGGAGGCATATCATACTCGGTAAAGAAAACATCGGGAAATTCCCGAACTACCCGAACACTATCAAAACTAGGGGATTCTTTCCTAGAATCAAGAACACTAGCCAAATGCCCTCACAACCACTATGCAATAATTTTCTCGCTTTCATAAAAGAAATTAAGCGAACCTTTCTACTCAGAGGATTAGCCTCAAACACAAATTTAGGCACATCGGGAATAGAAAAAGTAACAGTTTTTTTACGGCAATCAACGGACGCATGAAACTTGCTCAACCAATCCATACCCAAAATGACATCAAAGTCTTGGATAGGAAGAACTACCAAATCCGCACAAAGGACTCGACCACATATAACCACATCACAAGCACGAAAGACTCGATCAGAAATCAAGCACTCTCCTATAGGGGTCGACACCTCTAGCACGTACGGTAAAGACTCGAATGCAGCATTTAACATGGAAGCAAATTGCACAGAAAATGTATGAATGAGATGATCCTGGATCTACTAACGCTCGTGCGCTCACATTAGATATAGAAATAATACCTCCAATAACTGTAGGATCATCTGTGGCTTGTTGTTGATTCAGCAAACACTTTCCCTTGGACCTTAGGCTTTCCTGTAGCTTCCCTTTTCTGACCCTGAGGAGCCCCAGCTCCTACCCCTGATGGTTGAATCTATTCCTCGGACAATCCCTTGCAAAATGACCCATTTGGCCACAATTGGTGCACCTTCCTTTCTTCTTCCAACACCGGTCCTCAGAATGACCTCCTTTTGACAATACGAACAAAGCCTCCTAATTTGGTTCCCTTGGTTCCCGGAAGTGGTACCCGGATTCCTCGGTGTGGTTTGCCCCTTAAACTGAGATGATGCTCCCGGGTTACCTCGATTGTCGAATCGGTGCTGTGGCTTGCCTTGAGCTCCTTGCTTACTCGGGTTAGCTACCTCGGTCTTCCTTTTATGTTCCCCAATATCTTGCTCTATCAAATAGGCTCGGTCCACCGCATCTTGGAATGTCACAATCCGTTGAGCAATCAGTTGAGTACGGATGGAGGTCTTCAATCCCCGAATGAATCTCATAGCCTTTTGTTCCTCGGTCCTCACCAAATAGTCGCAATACCGGGCTAACTCTATGAACTTCGCCGAGTATTGTGCTATAGACAACACACCTTGCTCCAGGTTGAGTAGCTCGATCTCTTTTCGGTTTTTATCAACAACCGGAATGAAATGCTCCTGAATTTGCGCACGAACAACTCCCACGCATACACCGTGTGAGTATCATCCCAAGTAGCTTTAATACCTTTCCAACCAATGCTCGGCGGCTCCCACAAGTTTTAAGCCGCGAACCGGACCTTATCCTCATCCGAACACCCAAACACATCATAAATCTTCTCCATCGACTCGATCCACAACTCAGCTTTCCGAACATCGGGTTCCCCATTAAATTCAACCGTTTTCAACTTCAGAAATTGCTCCAAACCATAACGGGGTGGTGCTTGTTCTACCCTGGGACCTTGATCATGTATGGCCTTCATGGCCGCCTCAAACATGCCTTGAAACATGGCACGGGCTTCTTCCCTTGTATCATTCTGATTCTGTGCCCACTAGTACCTCCTCTGTTTCTTCTTCCAGACATTGAGGACAATTACCTGCATAAAACATCAACCGTTAATCACTCCGCACACTACTACCCACCTAGGTCCATACTAATCCACCTAGACTTATACATAGAGCTAATGCCATAGCTCTGATACCAACTGTCGCGAACCCGGACCCCGCGGGCCCGAGACCGCGAGCTGGACGTCGACTCTAAAACCAAAACTGTGTGAAATACCGAAGTTAAAAAATTCCATTTGACACCAAAGGTGATAATCTAAAGTTTTACAAAACCAAGTTTAATAAAAACCAAATACAACTATCATAAACTTCCACAAGTTTATGCTCAACAAAATACAAATGTACAAATCTTATTGACGTCATTGTTTGGTACAACTATCCCAAATGGTTACACATTTACATAATGTAAACCAACCTATAATAACCTTCCCCAAAAGAACGGATCCACACTCGACGTCCTTGCCCGCGTGATCAGCGAGGCTAATCTTAGCACCTGGGGGGGGTTAAGGAAAAACAAGATAAAAGAAAAGGGGTGAGATAAATCTCAATAAGTTACAATGCAAACTACATGACAAGCTATGATGCAAGAAGCAATAAGAAATAATAAATATCACATAACACATAGCATTTATCACATAACAGATAGCAGCGGAAATAAACACATAACAAAGGATATAGCCAAGGTTTTCCAAACCGGAACATCCAATAAAGGATCGCTGCGCAGCTTCAATAATCAACAAATCATCATCTTCATAATGGCATGAAAGCCGAAGAGAAAACCCCGGTACCGGAACCAATAACAAAGTAATGTGCCACAAGGGGCGGGAGCCATGCCACAAAGTCATGCTCCAAACGTCTCAACCAAGGCCTATCTGGAAGAGGAAAATAAGGGCAAAACAATGGTCGACACCATAATGGACTTGGCCGGTGCCATCACAATATCTCACATCGCCCGACACAACCACAAATACCAACTGGACTTTCAAATAAATGCTAAGTAATAAAATACTAGCACGATAAACAACAAAGGATTCCAAAGTAGGAATCATACAAATTAATCACCAAGAAGATGAAATGAACAAACAATGAACAATAAAGGTGCTTCAAAATCCAATTCATCATTAATGAAATCAAACACAAACTTGATCACAAAGGACCCAATTCTATCACTAAAGTGGTACAAAAATGTTCACTAGGGTCAACTAGAAGGACACCCAAGACTTAGACCAAAACACGTCCTTCAATCACACAAGTTTAACAAATGAAAAGTTTTAGGGGTTCTGTACGGCCGCCCAGAGTGGGTTGTGCGGTCGCCCAAAAAGCCTCAAAACAAGAACAAAAGCTTTCAGAAAGATGCGCGGTCGCCCAGGATAATTTGGGCGGTCACCCAATACTCGGATTTCCAGAAATCGGGAAGAACAACATGGTTTCTTCCATTTTCAAACCCAAAACACATTCAACCCAAAATCCAACCTTCCAACTCACATACTAATGTACCAAAACAACTTATAAGTCTAAAAGGACTCCTATAACAACATTGAACAACCAAAATCAAGAATCAAACCCAATATTCAAGATTTCACCATTTTTGATCAAAAACCCAAATAAATTCCAAACAAATTCAAAACCCATCCAAACTTCAAATGTAACACATCAAACAATATCTAAACATGATATGAACATTTTAGCATTAAAATGGGGGAAAAGCAACTTACTTGCAAATTCTCAAAGTTGACGGAATTTGAATATTTTTGATTCTACGCGATCCTATCGACGATCTAAACAATGTTCACGTTTTAAGAAATGAGAGAAGATGAGAGGAAGATGGAGTAAATGAAGAGAGAAGGAGGGGAAATAAAACTTACCAAAAAGGGAGGAGAGAGAGAGAGTTTCCTGGGAGATGAAGAATGAGAGAGTGAGGGAGGAGGTGAGGGAGGAGAGGGGAGTAGGGGAAATAATTCAAACATTTACACTTAGGCCCCCTCCCACACACTACACACAAATACTACACTCCCTACTAACAACTAAGACCCAAATAAAATGCTGAGCATAAATATAATAACACATAAAATGCACACCTAATTATTTAAATAAATAATAATTTAAATAAATAAATTAAGCAATTAATTAAATAAAAATCATTTAATTACTAATAAAATAGAGCCTATATTTTGGGTCGTGACAGACAAGTTAAACACCTCGATACATACTCGGCTATTTCCCTTTTCATTTTAATCCACCAAAATTGCTGCTTCAAATCCTGATACATCTTCGTACTACCCGGATGAATAGTATATCTCGATTTGTGACCCTCATCAAGAACTCTCTGTTTAATTCCATCAACATCCGGAACACACAATCTTCCACGGAAAGTCAACACTCCCACCGGGCTAATAGAAAAATCCTCGAAGTTCTTTTCCTTCATTTACCCATTATCTTCACCAACTCGGGATCTTCTTTCTGAGTTTCCTTTATCCTCTGAATTAGGGTCGGAGACACCCTAATATTCGCAAAAATAGCCCCATGTCTCGATTCACGAGGAGACCAATCTCGAACATCATCAAGCATTTTCCATTCACGGACCATCATTGAAGCCACATAAGATTTTCTACTAATCGCATCGGCTACCACATTCGCCTTCCCCGGATGATAAGAAACCGTACAATCATAATCCTTCAATAATTCCATCCATCGGCGCTGCCTATTATTCAACTCTTTCTGGGGAGAAAAGGTATTTCAAACTCTTGTGATCGGTAAAATTTCAAACTTCGCCCCATAGAGGTAATGCTTCCATTTGTGCAACGCAAAGACTATCGCGGCCAACTCCATATCATGAGTGGGGTAATTCTGTTCACTCGGGGTCAACTTCCTCGAAGCATACGCAATTACTTTCCCATTCTGCATCAACACACAACCCAAACCCTCTTTCGAAGCATCGCTGTAAATCACTAGGCCATCGCTCCCATTAGGCAAAGTCAAGATCGGTGCGGTAGAGGATACTTGTTCTTCACTGTAACCTGATTCAGCTTCCGGTAATCGATGCACAACCTCAACGAACCATCTTTCTTCCGCACAAACAAAACCGGTGCTCCCCACGGGGAAACACTAGGGCGGATAAACCCTCGATCAAGCAACTCTTGCAACTGAACCTTCAGTTCCTTCAATTCTGCGGGAGCTAACCTATACGGTGCTTTCGAAATCGGAGCCGTACCCGGCAAAAGATCTATACAAAACTCAATCTCACGATCGGGAGGCATATCATACTCAGTAGAGAAAACATCGGAAAATTCCCGAACTACCTGAACACTATCAAAACTAGGGGATTCCTTCCTAGTATCAAGAACACTAGCTAAATACCCCTCACAACCACCATGCAATAATTTTCTCGCTTTCATAAAAGAAATTAAGCAAACCTTTCTACTCAGAGGACTAGCCTCAAACACAAATTTAGGCACATCGGGAATAGAAAAAGTAACAGTTTTCTTACGGCAATCAACGGAAGCATGAAACTTGCTCAACCAATCCATACCCAAAATGACATCAAAGTCTTGGATAGGAAGAACTAGCAAATCCGCACAAAGGACTCGACCACAAATAACCACGTCACAAGCACGAAAGACTCGATCAGAAATCAAGCATTCTCCTATAGGGGTCGACACCTCTAGCACGTAGGGTAAAGACTCAAATGCAGCATTTAACATGGAAGCAAATTGCACAGAAATGTATGAATGAGATGATCCTGGATCTACTAACGCTCGTGCGCTCACATTAGACACAGAAACAATACCTCCAATAACGGATGGATCATCGGTAGCTTGTTGTTGATTCATGGCATATATCTTTCCTTGAACTTTGGGCTTCCCAGCGGCATCCCTTTTCTGACCCTGATTAGTACCAACTCCTGACCCGGATGCTTGTCCCTTGCCTCTAGTACAATCTCTTGCGAAATGCCCCATTTGACCACAATTGGTACACCTTCCCTGCTTCTTCCAACAACGGTCCTCTGAATGACCTTCCTTTTGACAATACGAACAAAGCCTCCTAATTTGGTTCCCTTGGTTCCCAGAGGTGGTACCCGGGTTCCTTGGGATCGGTTGCCCTCAGAACTGAGATTGTCCCCCAAAGTTACCTCGATTATCGGAACGGCGTTGAGGCTTGCTTTGCCCTCCCGGCTTGCTCGGGTTAGCTACCTTGGTCTTCCTTTTATGCTCCCCAATATCTTGCTCTATTAAGTAGGCTCGGTCCACCGCATCTTGGAAAGTCACAATCCGTTGAGCAATCAGTTGAGTACGGATGGAGGTCTTCAATCCCCGAATGAATCTCATAGCTTTTTGTTCCTCGGTCCTCACCAAATAGTTGCAATACCGGGCTAATTCTATGAACTTAGCCGAGTATTGTGCTATAGACAACAAACCTTGCTCTAGGTTGAGTAGCTCGATCTCCTTTCAGTTTTGATCAACAACCGGAATGAAATGCTCCTTGAATTTTCGCACAAACAACTCCCACGCATACACCGTGTGAGTATCATCCCAACTAGCTTTAACACTCTTCCACCAATGCTCGGCGGCTCCCACAAGTATGTAAGCCGCGAACCAGACCTTGTCCTCATCCGTGCATCCAAATACATCATAAATCTTCTCCATCGACTCAATCCACAACTCAGCTTTCCTTACATCGGGTTCCCCATTGAATTCAACCGGTTTCAGTTTGAGAAATTGCTCCAATCCATAGCGGGGTAGTGCTTGTTCTACCCTCGGACCTTGATCATGTATGGCCTTCATGGCCGCCTCGAACATGCCTTGAAACATAGCACGGGCTTCTTCCCTTGTATCATTCTGATTCTGTTCCGTGCCCCACTAATACCTCCTCTGTTTCTTCTTCTGGACATTTCGAGTAATTACCTGCATAAGACATCAACCGTTAATCACTCCGCACACTACTACCCACCTAGGTCATACTAATCCACCTATACTTATACATAGAGCTAATGCCATAGCTCTGATACCAACTGTCGCGACCCCGGACCTCGCGGGCCCGAGACCGCGATCTGGACGTCGACTCTAAAACCAAAAACTGTGAAATACCGAAGTTAAAAAATTCCACTTGATACCAAAAGGTAATGATCCAAAGTTTTACAAAACCAAGTTTGATAAAAACCAATTACAACTATCATAAACTTTCACAAGTTTATGCCCAACAAAATAGAATATACAATTCTTAGTGACGTCATTGTTTGGTACAACTATCCCAAAATGGTTACACATTTACATAATGTAAACCAACCTATGACAACCTTCCCCAAAAGAATGTATCCACACTCGACGTCCTCTTTCTCGTGATCAGCGAGACTAATTCTTAGCACCTGAGGGGGGTTAAGGAAAAACAAGGATAAAAGAAAGGGGGTGAGATAAATCTCAATAAGTTACTAATGCAACTACATGACATGCTATGATGCAATATACAATAAGCAATAATAACTATCACATAGCACATATCATTTATCACATAACAGATAGCAGCGGAAATAAACACATAACAAAGGATATAGCCAAGGTTTTCCAAACCGGTACATCAAAATAAAGGATCGCTGCGCAGCTTCAATAATCAACAAATCATCATCTTCATAATAGCATGAAAGCCGAAGAGAAAACCCCGGTACCGGAACCAATAATCAAATGAAGTGTCACAAGGGACGGGAGACATGCCACAAAGTCATGCTCCAAGTAAAGCTAAAATGCACACAAAGGAGCTAGCTCTTCTCACATCCAAGGCCAATCTGGAGGAGGGTAATAATTGGGCAAAACAATGGTCAACATCATAATGGACTTGGCTTGTGCCATCATAATATTTCGCATCGCCCGAAACACACACACAATTCCAGCTGGGCTTCCAAATAAATGCTAAGTAATGAATACTAGCTTAATTAAACAACTTAAGGTTCCAAAGTAGGGAACCACACTAAGAAGTCACCAAGAAAGTGGGATGAACCAACAACACACAATTAGAGTGTTCCAACAATCATAACAATGATAACACAATTCCCATATCACATTTGACCACAAGGATCCAGTTAATTCGAGCACCTAACCAAATTTACTCACACATATCGAAGAGCTTAAGGAGAGCTTTAAAACGGTAAATTATACGCCTAAAACAGAGTTCGGACGAACAAGATATGGCCCTCGGAAGATTGGACAAAAGAGAAATAAATTTCACAACAGGGGAGAGGGTGCGCGCGCCTCCTATGGGAGGGTGCGCGCGCCTCCTAGATCAGAAGGGAAATCAAGCTTTAGAGGAGGAGAGGGTGCGCGCACCTCCTATGGGAGGGTGCGCGCGCCTCCAATGGACAGAAGGTTTTTGTTCAAGAGAGGCCTAAGGGTACGCGCGCCTCCTATGGGAGGGTGCGCGCGCCTCCTTGCCCGGAAAGGCAAATTCCGGCCAAAATTCTGGGTTTCTACCATTTTCAAACCAAAACTCAAACCAACCCAAATCTTTCACCATTTCACAAATACTTGGAACTAAGGCTTACAATGTACACAACTATGAACCAAAACAACTTATAGACTTGTAATGGGGCTAAATAACACATCTAGAACCCAACCCAAGATTCAAATACCAAATTTCCCAAAAATATGAATAAAATGCCAATCACTACCAAATCAACCCAAGATGCAATAAATAGCATCCATAACATCAAATAAACATGGAGTAGCATTTCTAGCATAAAAATAGGGGGGGAAAGCAACTTACCCGGATTTCTCAAAGTTGATGGATTTCAAATATTTTTGGCTTCCAACGATCCTATCGACGATCTAAACATGGTTCACGTTTTAAGAAATGAGAAATAACAAGAGGAAGAGGAAGAAAATGAAGAGAGAAGGAAGAGAAACTTACCTACACCAATGGAGGAGAGAGAGAGGGAGTTGGGCTGGGAAATGATGGAGGTGGAGTGTGAGGATGGGGGAGGTGAGGGAAGGAGTAGGGAGGGAGTAGGGAAATGTTTTAAAAGATTTACACTTAGGCCCCCTCCACTACACTACACACAAACACTACACTCCCTACTAACAATTAAGACCCAAATAAAATGCTAGGCATAAATATTATAACACATGAAATGCACACATAATTATTTAAATAAATAATAATTTAAATAAATAATAAGCAAATAAATAAATAATAATTATTTATTACTAATAAAATAGAGCCTATATTTCGGGTCGTGACACGAGGCATCTAATACCTCGTACGAGATATCCCCCTTAACAGACGAGTTTTTCAGCAGTTTCCTTATCGAACTCAACCTCGTTTCTTGGCAAACACTCCATAATCCGGGAAGAGAAGGACGATCTGAGAGTCCAAAAACAAGTCCTTGGGAATCGAGTCTTTGATTCCCATCCATAAACAACCCCTTGGCTTGGTCCCTAAGTCAATAAATCATATAAATATAGGGATTCTTGAACTAAAATCCCTAATCACTCTCTACCTAATGGTTGCTAATGGTCCCTAATCACCTCCGACACAACTAATCACTCTCTAATCAGCCTCTCTCACTCTAATCCCGTTTTTCCTCTCCTCTCACAACAAAACACCATCAAAAACTCATCTTTTCAAGTCACAAACATCACAAAACACTTGGATCTTCAAGGCTTTAGTCAAGGCCATCAATTGGAATCTCAAGAACGCTTGGGTAAACTCCTATGCTTTTACTTCTCATCTCATTCTTTGTTTTAGAGTAGTGTAATCCCATCAAAAGGATCAGCTTAAAGCCTCTCCAATCCATGGAGATGGTCTCGAAGCAAATGATCCGACATTCCAATGATTAAGAGATTAATTATTGGCTTTACTTGTTTTAATTACTTGTTCTTTATTTGATTAAAAACACCTAAGCAAGACCAATCCTAGATTGGGTGGATTGGGTGCTCCTTTACCTTCCCAATCCATAACTTAACCCCCGAACTCAAAAATCTCACGCTCCGTGTTCCGTTCAACATCATGGTGGCGACTCTCAAATCCAAAAGGCGAGCGAGGATCTTCTCGGATGCAAACAGTGGCGACTCCGCTGGGGATTAAATTTAAGTGGGTTAGACTTGCGTACAAATTAGGTGTTTTTAATCTTTTAATTTTTCTGTAAAAATCTGCTCTGTTCTGCCTCTTTTATGAATTTTTCGTATTTGTTCTGTTCTAAAATTTGGGCTCCGGAAGAGATGTCCCGTACGCGACATCTAATGTCTCGTACGAGACATCCCTTCAAGTGCCGCAAAAAAAAACAAAAAAAAAACAAACGGGGGCTGGTTAAAAATTAATAATTACAGATTGGTCCCTGCACTTCAGAACTACAAAATAGTCCTGAGTTCCAGAATATTACGGAACAGTCCCTGCACTTCTAAAACTGCAGAATAGTCCTTGAGATTCTAGAATATTACAGAACAGTCCCTGCACTTCTGAAACTGCAGGGACTGTGAGTATGTTATATACATGTATTTTTTTGCGCTAACATCTCTTGTAGGGGCTATGAAAAAATTTAAGGATGAGTATTTACTCATTCTTGAATTTATTTTGCAGCCTCTAATGGGTAATGCAAGCACTGTGAGTATTTCTATATCTCTTCTTTATGTGGCCTTACTTGCTATGTGCTATATGTTCTCTTCTCAAAAACATTTTGCAAACTCGAAGTACGTTGACCTGAGTCTCTCTTTCTTTTTTTGAAGATTGAGGGAAACCTAGGCAACCACTTTGGTCCGGTCAATCTTTTACTTGCTTTAAAAAAAAAATCTCTCTATTTTCACCTTGACATCTAGAACTTGACTCTCACACACGTGCACGCATGTAGATTATATGCACTACATACCCTATAAACCTGGGTCCCAATCGGAGGACGGATGTCGGTCAGCACCCCACTCGCCGGTCTCTCCAAATATGGTGTACCCACTCCGTGACACGCCCCTTGAATATGTTCATGGGGAGCCTTAGCCGTAAGCCCTGCATCAACCTCATGCATACATAATAGTCAATAGGACACTCCTTGTGACCGGTCAGTTTGATTCCTAGTAATTGTTTTAATCTTTGCCCAAGATAACGCTTTTCATACAATCTATAATCCTCCCTTCATGAATTCTTGACGAATGTCTCTTCGGTAAAAATTGTTGGACAAAGGAGTTGTGTTGGAAAAATTGAGAAATTTTCTACGAGAATTCGAGTCTAGTCTCTTTTGCCTTCATAATTCTTCTGTCCAACAATGTCCCTTTCAGTTGTCCCTTACAAGAATTTATAAGGTTTGATTGCATAAACGGCGTTGTTTATCAAAGTGCAAAACAATTACGGAATCACTTATGTTTGGCTAAATTGAATGGTGGATTCCGATGAGAATATGAGACCTTTGCCCAAATCGTCCGTTTAGGAGAGTGCAATACAGGTGGAAAACAAGGGGCTCATATTCTAGGGTGATAGAATCCACTATTCTAGGATATTAGATAGAAACCCCCCTAAACGGATTAAGTTCCATCCGAGCAAAATTAGGATTAAAAATCTGAAATTATGTGTTCTGTGTTGGATGCCTCGTACGAGACATCCGTTGTCTCGTATGAGACATCTCCTTCTCTCCGTGTCAGTTTCTGTGCTATGCTTGTTTGGTCAACCTACACTCACTCCTAAGCCTATACACCTCATAAAGCCGACTTGTTGGGACCTTAATCTGGGTTTAACTCAATCTCTATACCGTTAGGTCCATCCGAATCGCAACTAGACCGTTCCAAACTCACCCGACACCATGACTGGAAGCAATGACACCAATACTGATAATCTCAATGAGGCCAAAGCTGAAATGTTGAAAGCCGCCAAGCAACTAGATGAGAAGCAAGCTCACATAGACGCCTTAGTTTCCGAGTTCCATGCATTGAAAGTCAAGAAAGCTAAGAAACAAAAGAAGAAGGATTATGAATCCCCCGCCTCCTCTGAAGATGAGGCATCCTCTAGAAAGAAAGATAAAAGGTCTAAAAGAAGCACTACAAGTCCGACTCTTATTATTCTTCCTCCTCCGATGACGAGTAACATGTCTCTAAGACTACCAAGTCAAAGAAAGAAGGTAGTGGTGAAAACAAAAAGGTCGATGCTCCTGTGACCATGAATTACCTTGAAAATAAACTTGCTTCACTCGACACTCCAAAGGGATCACTCACTCCTTTTGATCCGGATTCTCTTCGACAATCCATCACCAAGTTTCCACGCAAATATAAGAATCCTGATGTGGAAAAGTTCAATGGCACTACTTGTCCCCGAGCTCATGTTGAAACCTATACTTGGGCCATGTTACTAATGGGTGTTGATGATAACATTTTAGCCCAATCTTTCCCTCAAACCTTGGAGGGTGCTGCAAGAGATTGGTACATGTCACTTCCGATATCCACTAGGCTTGATTGGTCAGAAACATGTCGAGTGTTCCAAAAGCAATTTGAAGACAACTCCACCTATCGCCCTACTAGGAGAGATCTTGAGCAAACCAAGAAAAATCCAAATGAGTCTTTTGCTTAATTTTCTAGAAGGTGGAGGCTCAAGCTTACAGATATTATTGAAATACCTAGTTTTAAAGAACAAATCCACATCTTCCTCCAATGTCTCCGTGAGGAATTTTAAGATAAGCTTGCCGGTAATTACTTTCCTAGCTTCATTGAGCTCCACGAATCCAGAATAAGGATTGATGACCTCCTCAAGTTTAAAAGAAAGAGTAGTAGTTATCACTACGAACACAAATGTGCATCCAACGAAGAAGCCTCCGTCAATACTATAGCTTTTAACAACCAAGGAAAAGGCAACTACTCCGCTGTCCCCCCTCCCAAAAAAGAGAAGAAGGAAAGAAACTATGACAAGCTAGTAGACATCACCTAAGGAGAACTCATTGACATACTAGTGGAAGCCGGAAAGATCAAACCAAGAAATCCTCCTACAACACCAAGGGAACTCCCTCCTAATCATGCTCATCATCTATTCTGCAAGTTCCACAAGGCCACCGGCCATGTCACCAACTCTTGTCACCATTTGAAGGATGTGATCCAATATCTCATTGACAACAAGGAACTTGAAGCGCCAAATGTCCTCAACAACCCGCTTCCTAACAACTCTCTCTAAACGTGGAGAAGAACAAAGCCTCATGAAGAAATCAAGATCAACCACTTTGGGTCTACAACTATCCTCTCCCTTTCTCCTTAGAAATAGAATAGGTTTTAATTTCCTAGTATGAACTCGAAGAGTCGTTCTGTCATTCTAGTCCATCTCCCTCCTCTCTAGTTTGTGTCAACTATCGATCCTGTTTTGAATTTTAGTTATAATAAAAGCCATTCCCATTTCCTATACACTATTCTAAGGTTGTTCTACCTTTTGAATATCTATCTAATTCATGAAATGGATGCGCAAACAATAATTATCATTAATCTAAAACTTTGCAATTGATGTTGGAAAAATGTGAAGGAAATGAGTATTTTCCTTAATTTTGTGTATTAATTAATTGATAAATAATTTGTCGAATGACAAAGTTGTTTCTGGGTTTGTGTTCTACTCCGTGAGAACATTGAGATAATATATTCATTTGTCCAATTTGGTATTGGGATGAATAAGATATGAAGGCTCAAAGTTGGTGGGTTGAAATGGGGATATGGAAATTATCCCACATTGGAAAGAAATGTAAAGGGAAGCTTGTATAAAGGCTTGAGCACTTGACTAGTGTTCAAGCATCTATGGCATAGAGGCTCTCTCTCGCGCGCGCGGGGGGGGGTGCAAATCATGGACCCAATTTGGCTTGCGAGGTCCGAACTCATGTGTGTGCGCGTCCTGCGGACACGAATGTAGCACCAATTTGGCTTGTCCGTGCGAGCTCACCTTTTGCTTAATCTTTTGACCTTTACAGTCAAATTTTTTTTACAGAAACAAGTTCATCCCATCTGAACTAGAATACCAAGTGAAGGGTCATTCCTTATCTCTTCTCCCATAAATTAATTAAGGATTGGGTTTATCCTTTAATTAATTTTCGAGTTCTTGGAGCAGTATATAAAGAGAGCAAACCAGTGCAAGAAAAAATACACAGAAAGAAAACATTGTTTCCAGCATTCTCTCACATCTTCTCTCTTGTTGCATATTGTTTCATTCCTCCATTGGCCTCTTGCATTTGCATTTGTGGTGATACTGTCCAGGCACAACCTCAATTCGCCGAAATCTCTTAGTGCAGGGAAGCATCTGGTTCGTGCGAGTGATCCTGGGTGACTAGCGTCCAAACAGCAACCTCAAGCACTAACGGTGAGAGGGCGGATAAGTCTTAAGGACAGTGTGTCTAACACACGGCTCGGCACATATACATCATTCCAGTTTCTGTTTACTTTACTGTTTGATCATTTCCAGTTTATTTATTTTCAGTTTATGATTTATTATTCTGTGATTTTGTTCTTTCTTGTGGAATATTTCCAACAATCTTAAGACTTATTCTTTCTGCAAGAAGGAACCACTTACAAAATACATCAACTGATTATAGTACATAATATTTACTGGTTGCTTGTGTTTCAGATATGGCTAATGAATCAAACACATCAACTAATTCTGGGACTCCTATTGTGACTCCAACTGCAACTGGTGCTAGTGTGATGGCAGGGCCTCAAACTGTGCACATCTCAACCACTCATGCCGAGAAGCCAGACAAATTTGTTGGCCTTGATTTCAAAAGGTGGCAACAGAAGATGCAATTCTTCTTGACCACTCTGAATTTGGCTAAATATCTGAAAGAGGATATGCCAATAGTGGCCGAGAATGAAACTAATGTGGCAACCTTTGCTGCAGTTGAAACATGGAAGCAAGGGGAATACTTTTGCAGGAACCATGTTCTGAATGGCCTCTCTGATTCTCTTTACGGTGTGTATAAAGAGAAGAGGACTGCAAAGGAACTATGGGAATCCTTGGACCACAAGTACAAAATTGATGATGCGGGAACAAAGAAATTTATTGTTGCCCGTTTCCTTTATTATAAGATGGTGGACTCAAGGACTGTGAAATCCCAAGTGGATGAGTTGCAAGTAATTTTGCATGAGGTGCTTGCTGAAGGTATGATTCTTTGTGAAAAGTTTCAAGTGGCTGCAATCATTGAAAAATTGCCTCCTGCTTGGAATGATTTCAAGAATTACCTAAAGCACAAGCGAAAGGAGATGGACGTTGAAGGACTGATTCTTCGACTCAGTATTGAGGAAGGCAATAGGGCTGCCGAGAAGAGACACAACCCAAGTGTGGCCAAAGCTAATGTTGTGGTGCATGGTCAAAGCTCCAAAGGCAAGGGTCATGGAAAGGGTAAAGGAAAGACTGCGTTGAAACAATCCCAGTTGAAACCAAGAGGTGGCATTTCCAAGAAGAAATTCACGGGAACATGCTACAACTGTGGTGGTGAAGGCCATAAGGCTTCTACTTGCAGGATGCCTAAGAAAACTCGTGAGGCAAACATGGTGGAAGATATCTCAAGGGAGGTTTCTGAGATGCACCTTGTGGCGGTAATATCCGAGGTGAATTTGGTGGGTTCAAACTCAAACCAGTGGTGGATTGACACCGGGGCAACTAGACATGTGCGTTCCAATAAGGACATGTTTAGTACTTTCGAAGCCTTTGAGAATGGTGAAAAGCTGTTTATGGGGAATTCTGCTACTTCTGACATTAAGGGTCAAGGCAAAGTAGTTCTGAAGATGACTTCCGGGAAAGAACTAACTCTCAACAATGTTCTTTATGTTCCTGAGATCAGAAAGAACTTGGTGTCTGGTTCGCTTTTGAACAAACATGGATTTTGTCTTGTGTTTGAGTCTGATGTTGTGACTTTGTCCAAGAATGGGATGTTTGTGGGAAAAGGCTATGTAACGGATGGGTTGTTTAAACTCAGTGTAATGGTTGTTAAGCCAAAGGCTAATGAAATGAACAAATCTTCCGTTTACTTTCTTGAGTCTTCCAATTTGTGGCATGGTAGACTAGGACATGTTAATTATGATACTTTGCGTAGATTAATTAACTTGAATTGCATTCCAAAGTTCAAAGTCGATTGCAAACATAAGTGTGAAATTTGTGTGGAAGCAAAATTAACAAGAGGTTCATTCCATTCAATTGAAAGAAATTGTGAACCTCTAGAGTTAGTTCACACAAACTTATGTGACTTTAAGTCAACACAAACAAGAGGTGGAAATAAGTACTTCATAACTTTTATCGATGATAGTACAAAGTATTGCTATGTGTATCTCCTCAAAAGTAAAGATGAGGCAGTAGAGAAGTTTGTTCTCTATAAAAATGAAGTTGAGAATCAACTTAACCGGAAAATAAAGGTGCTAAGAAGTGACCGTGGTGGAGAATATGAATCACCATTTGAAGCAATTTGTGCTCAACATGGAATCAAACATGTAACCACGGTACCTTATACACCTCAACAAAATGGTGTTGCCGAACAAAAGAATCGGACATTGAAAGAAATGATGAACGCCATGTTGATAAGTTTGGGACTACCTTCCAACATGTGGGGTGAAGCTGTGTTGTCAGCTAACTATGTGTTGAATAAGGTACCTCGAAAGAAATTGAACAAAAGTCCCTATGAATTGTGTCATGGAAGAGTACCATCCTACCAATACTTGCGAGTGTGGGGATGTCTTGCAAAGGTAGCCGTACCTCCACCTAAAAAGGTGAAAATTGGGCCCAAGACTGTAGATTGCATATTTATTGGGTATGCTCATAACAGTAGTGCTTATAGATTCCTTGTGTATGAATCGAAAATTCAAGATATACACAAGAACACTATAATGGAATCTAGGAATGTTTCCTTCTTTGAGAATGTATTTCCGTGCAAGTCAAGAAATGAGGCAAGCTCATCAACACGGGTACAAGATTCAATAGAAGAAGAACACATTCAAGACAAAAGTGAGGAAGAAGAGGTGGAACCTCGACATAGCAAAAGGGTTAGAGTAGAAAAATCCTTTGGGATGGATTTTCTAACTTACATGCTAGAAAGTGAACCACAAAGTTATCAAGAAGCTGTGAGGTCATCAGAAGGACCTTTGTGGAAAGAAGCCATCAAAAGTGAAATTGACTCTATTTTGCAAAATCACACTTGGGAGTTAGTGGATCTTCCTCTGGGAAGCAAACCACTTGGATATAAGTGGATTTTCAAAAGGAAAATGAAACCAGATGGCACGATTGATAAATATAAGGCCAGACTTGTAATTAAAGGTTACAGACAGAAAGAAGGCCTGGATTATTTTGATACGTATTCTCCTGTCACGAGAATAACGTCAATCAGAGTTGTACTTGCAATTACCGCTTTGCGCAATCTTGAAGTGCATCAAATGGATGCAAAGACTGCCTTTCTGAATGGTGATTTAGATGAGGAGATTTACATGGAACAACCTGAAGGGTTTGTTGCACCAGGGAAAGAAAAGAAAGTGTGCAAATTAGTGAAGTCATTATATGGCTTGAAACAAGCACCAAAACAATGGCATCAAAAGTTTGATCAAGCCATGATGGAAAGTGGATTCAAGATAAATGAATGTGACAAGTGTGTTTATACCAAAACACTGAAAATGGCTATGTCATTTTATGTCTTTATGTAGATGACATACTTATCATAGGAAGTTGTGACAAGATGATCAAATCCACAAAAGATATGTTGAACTCAAAGTTTGACATGAAGGACAAGGGTCTAGCGGATGTGATCCTTGGAGTGAAAATTTCCAGAATATCCAATGGAATTGTATTGAGCCAAGCTCATTATGAGGATAAAATTCTTGAGAAATTTAGCAAGGATGACAATGGAATATCTAGTACTCCAATTGACCCAAGTCAACATCTATCAAAGAATAGAGGAGAACCAGTGTCTCAAACAGAATATTCTAGGATCATTGGAAGTCTAATGTACCTGATGAGTTGCACAAGACCAGATATTGCTTATGTTGTAAGCAAACTGAGTCGGTACACAAGTAATCCTGGAGTGGATCATTGGAAGGGTATTGTGAGAGTACTAAGGTACTTGAGACATACTCGTGACTATGGATTAAATTATACTAGACATCCAGCAGTGATTGATGGGTATAGCGATGCTAATTGGATATCTGATATCAAAGACTCAAGGTCTACAAGTGGATATGTATTCACATTAGCAGGTGCAGCTATATCATGGAAATCTTCTAAACAGACTGTTATAGCTAGATCCACGATGGAATCTGAGTTTATAGCATTGGACAAATGTGGGGAAAAAGCGGAATGGCTACGCCATTTCCTAGAAGATATTCCAAGATGGACAAAACCAGTGCCACCAATCTGTATACACTGTAACAGTCAATCTGCAATTGGTAGGGCACAAAGCAACATGTACAATGGTAAGTCGAGACATATACGTCGAAGACATAATACCATAAGACAACTACTCTCAACTGGTACCATTTCCATTGACTATGTGAAGTCAAAGGATAACTTAGCGGATCCGTTAACCAAAGGGTTAAATAGAGAGGTAGTTGCGAGATCAACAAGGGGAATGGGTTTAAAGCCTCTTGAGAAGTTAACCACGGCGGAAAACCCAACCTAGCTAACTGGAGATCCCAAGATCTAGGTTCAAAAGGGACCACCTAACCGTTAAAAGACTTGTAGCGTCACTGTGGGGATTAACCCTATACCCATTCCTAAAAATGACATCCCGAGATGAAAGGTTAAGCCTATGGCTTTTAATGATTCTTATGGAGTAAACCGGGTTACTTAGAAGAATCACCTATGTGAGAGAGAAGTGGAGCCGCTTCGAGGAGAATTGTGTGAGGCTCAATTCTTAAACCCTTTCACAGAACCAGGTATTGTGTTCCACGGCCACAAATGGACACAGCTATGAGAATTGAATTGTGTTAGGGAGATACCTGTGTAACGTATATGACTGGCTACACAAAAACCTGACAGTTCAAGGACATCGCGTCTACTGATTAGCGAGTAGAATAAGTATACGTCTACAAGGGAAGGTTCAAAGGGAAATCCCATACCTATCCTATGCAGGTTTTCAACTGTTGGACTTTATCACCAAATTCCTCATCATTTCCTTCATGTGGGGAATTGTTGGAAAAATGTGAAGGAAATGAGTATTTTCCTTAATTTTGTGTATTAATTAATTGATAAATAATTTGTCGAATGACAAAGTTGTTTCTGGGTTTGTGTTCTACTCCGTGAGAACATTGAGATAATATATTCATTTGTCCAATTTGGTATTGGGATGAATAAGATATGAAGGCTCAAAGTTGGTGGGTTGAAATGGGGATATGGAAATTATCCCACATTGGAAAGAAATGTAAAGGGAAGCTTGTATAAAGGCTTGAGCACTTGACTAGTGTTCAAGCTTGTATGGCATAGAGGCTCTCTCTCGCGCGCGCCGGGGGGGGTCCAAATCATGGACCCAATTTGGCTTGCGAGGTCCGAACTCATGTGTGTGCGCGTCCTGCGGACACGAATGTAGCACCGATTTGGCTTGTCCGTGCGAGCTCACCTTTTGCTTAAGTTTTTGACCTTTACAGTCAAATTTTTTTTACAGAAACAAGTTCATCCCATCTAAACTGGAATACCAAGTGAAGGGTCATTCCTTATCTCTTCTCCCATAAATTAATTAAGGATTGGGTTTATCCTTTAATTAATTTTTGAGTTCTTGGAGCAGTATATAAAGAGAGCAAACCAGTGCAAGAAAAAATACACAGAAAGAAAACATTGTTTCCATCATTCTCTCACATCTTCTCTCTTGTTGCATATTGTTTCATTCCTCCATTGGCCTCTTGCATCTGCATTTGTGGTGATACTGTCCAGGCACAATGTTGGGTATGCTTATTATAAACCACTCCTATTACCTAGATTTGATTGATCCCATAACCTTATTTTACTCTTTGTGGACTTTAGGATATATTGTAAGAAGTACTTGTACTTCATTTAGAATAGTCCATTTTTTAGTTTGTTAGGCTTAGCAGATTAGGACCCTAAAATTTTTCTAAGTCTGGAGATATGTGGCAAGTACTCAACCTACCGCATGAAACTATCTACCGCATGCTCCATGCTTGCCACATGCAAGACATCGACCGCATAATGCAAGCCTACCGCATGGCTCATTCAACCGCATGTAACCAGAGTTGAATAAACTCAAGTTTGGTTCAAACTTAACCATGGTCACACTTGTGTCCAAAACCTTGGTTAGTTTAGAACGTTGCAAATTCAAATTTTAAATTTGAATACAACTGTCATCATAGTACAGTTGGACCACCATGACTCTGCAACAAAAGGACAACTCAGAATGAGCTCCAATTAGAAATCAACAGCTCATTGTCCTCCAAACTTGCCCTCCAAGAATTCAAACGGCTAGTTTCTCCTTCAAGGCTATAAATAGACCTTGAATTCTTCATTGAAAAAAAGCAGAGATTCTAAGAGAGAAATTGCTGTTGAAATTCTTGATGATTGAAGATCATACTCAAGATTTCCAGAATCCTTTGAATCTTCAAGCACTCAACCTTCAAGTCTTCAACAAATCTCCAGCAACCTTCAAGATCAAATCTCAAGCCTCTCAACACAAGATTCATTAGGCTCTAAAATCATATAGATTTCAAAGAGCTCTTGATTCTTACACACACACTCATCCCGAATTGATCAATCACATAGATTGAATCATTAGGGATACACTAGTCTATGTCTAGGATTGTTCTTTATAGAAAATAGGAGTTAATTCAGTTCTTCATCTTTGTAATCTGTACTCAAGAGAATTAATACATCCTCCATTCAAAATCCAAGACTGACCATCTTGGTAAAGGACGTAGATCTTTTAACAGATCGAACCTTTCCAAATCATTGTGTCATTTACTCACTGCACTTTACCTTTCTGCAAATTTACTTTAAGTCTTGTTCATCTTGTTCATATTGTTCTTCACTTGTTCATATTAATCTTGTTTGTCTTTTAGTGTTTGATCTTTTAGATTTAAGAACAAGTGTGAATTGTGTTTGTTTGTCTACCTCATTGCCTAAGTTAAAATCTGACTAACTTATCATTTGCCAAAAATCTCTAAGACACAAATTTTCAATCTTTCAACCTACCTCACCTTAACCTACCGCACTACTACCTACCGCATATACATCTACCGCACTATCTACCGCAAAAAACAAACCTACCGCATTGAACTTATCAAAACCAACTCTTAACTTGTTTCAACGAAAACTTCCGCTGTGCATTTTATACTTGACCGTGTGGTTTTTATCTACCGCAAAATTCAAGTGTAAGCATAAAGGTTGAATTTTGAAAAAGGGTTGAAATTTTAAATAGGCTATTCACCCCCCCCTCTAGCCTCTTTTCATACCCTTTTTGTGTCTCTGGGACCAACAAGTGGTATCAGAGCAAACACCTTTATAAAACTTCTGTTTTTCAAGCTTAACAGCTTGGGTGCCGATTCGAAATGGCAAGTCAGAAAACTATGGCAACGGTTAACTTCACTCACGTTCCAGCGTTCGACGAAGATAATTTTGATGTATGGAAGCACAGCATTCTAACTCAGTTCTACTCCATGGACGAGCAACTTGGTGATTGTCTTACCATTGGACCATACTTCCCAATGAAAGCTAATCCGGATCCAGAAACCAATGGTGCAAATCCGACTATCAAGAAACCAAAAGCTGAATGGACCGATGAAGAGAAAAGACTGGTTGGAATGGATGTGAAAGCAAAAAGCATACTTCTAAGTACCTTGAGTACGTCACAGCGTCGACAGATCATGGAATGTTCTACTGCAAAAGAACTTTGGGATGCAATTGAAGATTACATCGAAGGAGATCAAGCTTGTAAGGAAAGCAAAAAGTTTGCAATTCAAAGAAGATTCAACAACTTTGCTAAGATCCCCGGTGAATCACTAAGAGCCACTTACGTTCGTTATTGTGAGATCGTGAGTACTTATACAACACTCAGAAAGAAGCTTACCAAGAAAGAAATCAATGTTAATTTTCTTGCCGCTCTTGGTTCGCAATATCTACACAAAGGAAACACTCTTGAAGATACCAAGCTACTAGATGACATGTCTCTCAGAAGCCTCTATGCCAACCTCAAAGTCTTTGATATCAAGCTTAACAACATTGCTGAAATGGAAGGGAAAACAAAGAGCTTATCGTTGGTTGCTCAAAAGGAAGAAGTGATCGAGGAAGAAGATCCAAAAATCTCCACATCAGATTTACTTGATATGGATGATGATGATTTTGCTATGTTCGTGAAAAGATTCCAAAAGTTCAGAAAAACAGCAAGACCCGGATCAACAAGCAAAGCTCCAACAAGGCTTTCAAGGAGCAGCCCTTCAAAGAAGAAAGAGAACTTCAACTTCTCCAAGAAGAAAGAAGATCTTGTTTGTTTTAATTGCAGGAAACCAGGTCACTTCGCATCAGAATGTCCAATTCCCAAGTATGAGTATATGAAGAAGAAAAGTAACTTTACTCCAAGATATTCAAAGCAAAAGGGAATGATGGCTGAAGAAGACTCTACCTCAAAAGAGTTAGCTACTTGGATAGAGTCAGACTCTGATGAAAGTGATGAGGATTCTGAAGAAGGTCACATTTGTTTGGTCGTTCAGTCCGATGATGAGGATGATAATAAAAGTCGTCGCTCACCGAATGCAAAACCTAAACGGATACGTTATACGGCCGATGAACTTGCTGAAAAAGGATTCCTAACTCCGGTTCAAAAGAATGGTGATCTTCTATTTTCAGGATGTGATGTTAGTGCAGCAAAGAAGGCTCTACTAAACCCCAAAGTGAAGGAAGTTCTGTCTACCACACCTCAAGTCAAGTTTGACATTTCCCCCGATGAACAAGAAAAGATGTTTGCAAAAGCTGAACAGGTAATTAGTAAGTTTTCTGGCATGAAGGAAGCTTTAGCACTTTCAACTGAAGAAATTTCCCAGCTTAAGACGGAGAAATCTCTACTAAGATCTGAACTCACCCTCCTTAAGGAGCAGATCAAGAGCATGACTCCTCTTACTGATCGAAACCGTTTCTTAGAAGAACAAAATGCTATATTTAAAGTTAAAAATGATGAATTGGTCGCTGAGATAAATGACTTGAAAAAGATCACTAATGAGTGGACCAATTCTCGTGTCACTATGGAACAAATCTTAGAATCCCAAAAGCCTAGTGGTGATAAAGAAGGCTTAGGATTTCAAACTAATGACAACTTTAAATGTGCATCTTGTTGTGAAAGAGATGAGAAATTTACCCAGCAAAATTTGGAAAGGTCGAAGGCTAAGCATCATGTTTCAAAGGGTGTAGGACAAGAACCAAATAAGAAACTAGAGTTCAACTATGTCTACCCTAAGAAACAAACTGGCAAGGCAAAGATGAAAGGTATTGCCATGGATGAACCTACCGCAGAGGCTTCCTCTAGCAAGGTAGATGGCGCTCCCTACCGCATTATCCTGCCGCGGGGTCAATCGACCGCACCAAGGAAGATGGCGACCGTAAGGAAGCCATCGACCGCAAGTGGCGGTAAGGCAGCAAAGTTCAAAAGGATGAATTTTGTTAAGGACACCTCATCCATACCAGTAAATGATGTTGTGCTCAAGACTTCAACGAAGTTTGTTAAAACTCAGTTGGGTGGCTTCCACCATTGTTCCGTGTGTGATGGTTATGGTCATAAGGCTGCTGAATGTATTTTGAGATTCACACCCAATCCCAGAAAGAGTAACCCTCCTTCTGTGAGGCAGGTGTGGGTCGTCAAAAGTTGCTAACCCTTTGGACCCAAAAGAATAAAAAGGGGACCTTGTTCTTAAATGTTTATTTTATAGGTTCTCTGCTTAATGGCTGGACTCTCCAAGGATAGATCAAGTTTATGGTATCTCGATAGTGGCTGTTCAAGGCACATGACCGGAGATATCAACTTATTGGAAGATGTCCGTGAAGAAAAAGGGCCATCAGTAACCTTCGGAGATAATAACAAAGGAAAGACTGTAGGATATGGAGTCATTCGTAAAGGAAAAATCACCATCCAAGAAGTCTCTCTAGTTATTGGACTACAACACAATCTACTCTCAATATCTCAGTTCTGCGACAAAGGATTGCAATGCCACTTCACTTCAAATTTCTGTCTCATCAAAGATGGCATATCCGGCATCACTTTGCTCAAAGGGATTCGTAAGAAAAATGTTTATGTTGTTGATTTTAATTCATCTTGCATTTCTTCTAATCTCTGTTTTGTAGCAAAGAATGTTAGTGAGAATAGTTGGCTGTGGCATAAAAGACTAAGTCACTTAAACTTCAAGTATCTCTCCAAGATTGGTAGAGAAAATCTAGTTCGTGGTCTACCCAAAGTAGCTGATCACCACGATGAGAAGTGCACAGCATGTCAACTAGGCAAACAACCAAAAGCGTCTTTCTCCAGCAAGACAACACCTTCAACTTCTAGATGTTTGCAACTACTACATATGGATCTGTTTGGACCTGTTTCTACCGCAAGTATTGGAGGAAATAGATATTCCTTAGTTGTGGTAGATGACTACTCAAGATATACGTGGGTCGAGATGATGAGCTCCAAAGATGATTGTTATGACATTTTGACCGCACTCTTTAGACAGCTCCAAACACAAAAAGAAGATGACATCGTTAGTGTTCGATCCGACAACGGTACAGAATTCAAGAACAACGGTGTTGCTCAATACTGTGATGATCATGGTATTGACCACAACTTCTCTGCTGCTGGAGTTCCACAACAAAACGGTGTAGTGGAAAGAAAGAATAGAACGTTGATAGAGGCCGGAAAGACAATGATTGCTGAAGCAAAGCTACCTCAATACTTTTGGGCTGAACCCGTCAACACAGCATGCTTCACTCAGAATAGATCCCTCATCAACAAGACCTACAACAAAACCCCTTATGAACTTTGGAGAGGAAGAACCCCCAACATAGCATACTTCAAGATATTTGGATGCAAATGCTTTATACTCTACAACGGTAAAGAACATCGAGGTAAATTTGCTCCTAAAGCCGATGAAGGTATATTTATTGGGTATGCTAAACACTCAAAAGCTTTTCGTGTATTTAATAAAACCACTCTTAAGATAGTTGAATCCGTCCATGTTACTTTTGATGAACATTCTCTCCTTGAGCCACATATGGCTCCAAATGTTGCTGATGATTTTGTTGAGATAAATGAGACAGGTACAACTCAACCACAAAATCAATCAACTCAAGGAAACCCATCTACCTCAACTGCACCTCCACCTACCTCATATGAAGCACCAGAAGCTACCTCATCTGCTGCTACCTCAAATGGAGTTGAAGTTGAGACACCCATAAATGTTGAAGAACCTATCCCTCAAATCACTTATGACTGGGATGACTCAAATAATGTACCACTAGAAGACTTACAACCACCATCAACTCAACCAGATATACCTCAAGAAGTTTGTGAGGTTAGAGATCACCCAATTCAGAATATCATTGGTGACTTGCATTCTGGTATTAGAACAAGAAGATCAAACTATGATGCACTTACCGCATTCATATCTCAAGTTGAACCTAAGAAAGTTGATGAAGCACTCCAGGACTCAAGTTGGGTTGTGGCTATGCAAGAAGAGCTCAACCAATTTGAAAGATGTAAAGTTTGGACCTTGGTTCCAAGGCCACAAGATCAAGGAGTGATTGGTACAAAGTGGGTGTTCCGAAACAAGATGGACGAGAATGGAAGCATCACAAGGAACAAAGCTAGGTTGGTTGCACAAGGATATAGACAAGAAGAAGGCATTGATTATGATGAAACATTTGCCCCCATTGCAAGACTCGAAGCTATAAGGATATTCTTAGCTTATGCCTCTTACAAAAGATTCAAGCTATATCAAATGGATGTGAAGAGTGCATTTCTCAACGGAGAACTTCAAGAAACCGTCTTTGTTGCTCAACCGCCCGGATTTGAAGATCCCAAATTTCCAAATCATGTCTACAAACTCCGTAAAGCCTTGTATGGACTCAAACAAGCTCCACGAGCATGGTATGATACTCTATCTAAGTTTCTCCTTGAAAAGGGATTCAAGCGTGGTAAGATCGACACAACTTTATTCATTGCTAAATATAATGATCATACTTTACTTGTTCAAATATATGTAGATGATATTATTTTTGGCTCTACTAATGAATTGTTGTGTAAGCGTTTTGAGAAACTCATGAAAAGCAAATTTGAGATGAGCATGATGGGAGAATTAACATTTTTCCTTGGGCTACAAATCAAACAATGTGCTGAAGGCATCTTCCTCAATCAAGCAAAATATACAAAGGACCTTATCAAGAAATTTGGACTTGAAAATGCAAAGGCATACGACACTCCTATTGGTACTGGTAACAAGCTAGATAAAGACTTGAAAGGTAAGAAGGTTGATCAAACCTTATATCGAGGTATGATTGGCTCTCTCCTATACTTAACTGCTAGTAGACCAGATATCATGTTTAGTGTTTGCGTTTGTGCACGTTATCAAGCTGATCCTAGAGAAGCACATCTTATTGCTGTTAAACGAATTATTCGATATCTATCTGGGACTATTAACCTTGGACTTTGGTACTCCAAAGATTCAACTTTTGATCTTATAGGTTACTCAGATGCAGATTATGCAGCATGTACCATTGACAGGAAAAGCACGAGTGGAACTTGTCATTTCCTTGGAAATCGACTAGTTTCATGGGAAAGCAAGAAACAAGCCTCAGTCTCTGTATCTACCACAGAAGCTGAATATATAGCTGCTGGAAGCTGCTGCTGCCAAGTGCTGTGGATGAAGCAACAATTGGTTGACTACGTAATCAAAGAAGAAAATTGTCCAATCTTTTGTGACAATACATCTACCATTGCTGTCTCCAACAACCCTGTCATGCATTCCAAAACCAAACACATTGATATCAAATACCACTTTCTCAAGGATCATGTGGAAAAAGGTAATATCCATCTAGAGTATGTGGGTACTGATAATCAAATTGCAGATATTCTCACCAAAGCTCTCGATTCCAAGAGATTTAGGTATCTAAGAGGAGAAATGGGTATGCTTGAACTTTAACTCAAACTTGTCCATACAAATTTCTTGTACTAATGTTTTTCAAAAGTTCAAAATCAAGATAGGTACACGGCAGACATATCACGGTCCAGCAAATACCATTGATTTTTCAATCCCTCACTTGACCGTACCTCCAATTTGCCGCATCATTCAAATGTTGCCGCACACTTCATACTGCCGCATAAAGTCTTGTTACCTCATAGTAATACTTCATCTCAAAAACTAAACCAAGCAAGGTAAGATCTCAATCGACCGCACATGTCACGGTCGACCTCATAGTTACCGCACAAGGACCCCAGGTAAGTCATTCTAACTTAGAGATATTTAGGATGTTTCAGTCATATCTACCTCAAGGGCATTAAGGTAAGATCCTCTTTTCCCTCGTTCTATTTAATTCAAATATTTTGGAACATTAAATTTTTATTCCTTAAAATCATTTATGAGCCGTCATTAGGCTATTGACTTGACACCTAGTAACCTCGCATTTAATTCGATCAGACATCCCTAGGTCACATCCGTACTTTTTGCAGAGTTTACCTCCCTCCTTCCCATCACTCTGACCTCTGCAAACCCCCCCCCCCTTCACCAAACCGTTCCACCTTCTTCTCCTCCATCACTCTGATTATCTTACTTTTTCAGAAAATCCCTCTCTCTAAAACCTACTTTTCAAACCGCCTTTCTCTCAAAATCTCTCTATATATATAATGTCGAAACATCAAACCAAGAAATCCTCAAAATCTGTTACTTCTGGTGATGATAATCCCAGTTCTGCTCCTCCACAAGCTCCTCCGGTTGTCATTATGGTATGAATTCTCAAAATCACTTTTTGTTCTTGGTGGGTTTTTCGAAAACCCTTCATATTCCTTGAGAATTTTTGATCTCTTGCGTTATAAATGTTACAATATTAAGTTTAATGAATATCGTTTTTTCTGATTCATCTACTTACTGATCTCATACGATTTCATTGTTGTTTTATTGGATTTTTATACCCAAATGGGTTTATGAAACTTTTCGTTTTCTTCCCTTTCAATTTCTGGGTTTAAAGTTGTTTATTTCATGAAATTGAAGTGTTTTTATGGCTCTATATGTATTTCCGAATCATTCTATGCATTTATCGCTTCTTTTTATTCAATTTCTAAGATTCTGGGTTTAGTTTGCCTCATAGTGTTCTTCGTGTTCATCATTGTGTTCATCGTGTTCTTGGGATATTCACTTTTTGATCCACTTTTGATTTCACCTTTGTTGCATATCTTGTTTATGCACTTTTCATACTTTGATGTTTACTTATTTTTCTGCTACGTGTTTGCGGTTAACTTATATCATCTTCTACCGCAACCCCTCTTACCGTGCCTCACTTGACCGTGTCGACCTCGCACCATTCCTTTGTCAAGTGACCGCACACTCTACCGCTATCCTAAACTTTGAACCTTGTGTTATTTCAGGATCTTAATCATTTTCTTCCTGGAATCATCATTGACTCTGAGGATCTAAAGTTGGATGCCATCGGCCGCAACATCCTTGCGCGCCTAAAGAAATGTGGACTTCTGCCTTTCTTTTCAATTGATCAAAAGTTCCATCTACCTGCATTTGTAGATGAATTTTTCACTACTGGCGTGGAAATGGAGGATGCTGAAAATCCTGATGCTCACCCCAAGTACATTAAGGCCAGGGTCATGGGAATTGACATGGCTTTTGATGCCAGAGATTTGGCTCATGCCGTGGGAATCAAGAGACTTAAGGGAGGTCCAGAGGAGATCTCGAAAGCTGAACTTAGAAGTCTCGCGCAGAAGCTGGCAGGATCTACTGATATTTTGAAGATCCAACGCAAAGATGTAGGGGAGATCATGTATCACATAGGCCATCTTGTTGATCATGGGTTGTTGTGCAAGACTGGTAACCATGCCAACTTTAACAATACTCAATGGAGGATTTGTGCTGCTATCTACCTCGGCAGATATCTGGATTGGGGCCAGATAATTTATGATGTTCTGAAGGTCAACATCCTTGCTTACAAGGATGCGGCAGACTCTGGAGATACTAAATACCGCACCAACAGTCGTCTTATTTCTCACCTTATGAGTCACACACTTCGTATCAAGGAGTTATTTGAAAAGACCAAATCTTACAAGGTCCCTATTTCCACTTCTAAGGACTTCTGCCGCAAGTCCATGAGGGTCAATTACCGCAACAATTTTGGAGATGAAATGTATCGCTCCTATCTTCTCAGAGATCCTATTGAGTACATCCCTCCCAAATACTCTAAAAGAGGTCAGGCAAATCTTGGTGATAAAATGGTTAGTGATGTGGAGGCTGCCACATTTGAACAAGACCTCAAGCATGCTGCCGCAATGAAGGCCAGTGCAAAGGGTAAAGATGTTAATCTACCCTCCCCTCCAACTTCCATTAAAGGAAAAGAAAAGGTTGGTGAACCATCTGTTGTGAAGAAGTCCAAACCATCTGCGGCTGGAATCACAATCTCTGAGCCATCGGTCCCTACCGCTCCAAAACCAAAGCCCCTATCAAAACCCAAGGTCATTTCGACCGCAACCTCTTCCCCTGTCACTCAACCCAAAGCTAAGTCATCTAAGAATCTCTCTACCGTACCTTCACTGTCTCCCTCTCCTGAACCTCAACCAAAGAAGAAACCTTCCAATCCTTCCAAATCTTCCCTTCCGTCCAAACCTACCGTATCTTTGGCTTCAAAATCTAAGCCTGCCGCAAGTCAGGGGGAGAGACCTGTTGAGAAACCTGCTAAGAAGCGTTCTCATGCTCCAAGTCCTGTTAAAGTATCCAAAAAGGCCAAGGTCAAATCACCCTCTCCTGAAGTTCAATCTCCTGAGTTTGGCTCTGATGAGGATCTTACCGTCTCTCCTCCCAAGATTGCCAAAAATTTCATTTTGGATGCTCAATTAGATGATATGGAGGAGGTCTCTCAGGGTGGTGATGCCACAGAGGATCTTGAAGAAACTGAAAGTGAAGATGGAAATGGTGATGATGCCGCAGCCACCGATGAAGAGAAAGATGAAATTGAAGATGATGAGAATGAGGACTCAGCTGATGCTGCTGCCGCACCTTCTGCCAAACCTATTGACAAAGGTTTAGTTGATGAAAGCTCAGAAGATGAGGAGAAGGCAAGCTCTACTGAAAGTGATAAGTCCGCCGGTGGTCAAGCTATGGATGTGGAGAATGTTGAAGACATTGGTGATGATGAGACAATGTCACCAAGGGATAATGTTTCTGAGCAACACGTTGAAGTTCCTCCTAACGCAGTTCCTGACCCTGCCGTGCCAACCCCTTTGACCGTCCAAACTGAGGCTACCGCATCATCCACTGCTGAGCTCCTTGCCACAGTTAAACTTTTGACTCAGATGCAGGCAGACACCCAGTCACAGGTTGAATCTCTAGTGTCTAGTATGGTGGCACTTCGAGAGGAGGTTATTGAGTTAAAAACTGATCAAGCCGCTTTGAAGCGAGATGTTGCCGCACTTCCCTCCGAAATGATTGCGACCATTAAGGGGGAGAGTGTTGTGATAACAAAGGCTGTGAAGGACATCATCGGCAGAACAACTAACACCTCTACCGCTCCTCCACCTCCTACCGCAGCTGATACTCCTTCCCTCACTCTTGCCGCGCTCAAAGATGCGCTCAGAAAACAAACTGATTACATTAGTAATAGTGTTGTTAGTGGGGTTGAGGGGGCAAGCAAAGAGCTTTCAAAGTCAATGAATGATGATAAGCTCAAATTAAGGATGAGCTGGGCAAAGAGCTGAAGAAGTTGAAATCTTCTCTAAAGGAGGAAATAATGGTTCAAGCAAATACCGCACTTCTTACGGTTGCTGAAAAGTTTACTCCCAAGATTGCCGCGATGACTGAAGCGATGAAGGTTCAAACCAACCGTATTGAGATCAACAACGTCAGAATTGAAGGACAATCTACCAAGATTGACCTCCTATCCAACCGCATCAATACGGTAATGAACAGGCTTAATCGACAAGGCGTGATTCAAGCTGCGCAGGAAGCTTTTCAACCTCCTGAAGCAGGTCACGGCAATGTTCAAGCTCACGGTGAAGAGGAAGAAGAAGATGGAATCACTGCTCCAGTCATGATTCCTGGATTGAATATCCCAGCCTACCGCTTTCCTCTTGCCGCAAAATTCATTGAAGACCTCATTGATATTGACCGCATTTGATCTGACCGCATGTGGTCATGAAAATTTGATGTTTAAAACAATCTTAATTTTATGTCTTTATTTTGGGTTTGTAACTTGACATTAATTCCCTTTTGTGATCCTTTTACTCCTGCTGCCGTAATGATTATCATCTTGGAGTATGATTGTTTATTGTGTTTGTTGCGTTTCTATTCCTTCTCTGACTATTTGTCTTGAAATGTTTCAAATGATATTTCTATCCTCTAGATTAGTAATTTGTTTTTTTTCTTATTAGGATGATAGAAATCTATAACATTGGCTTAGAGTGTGCATTGAGTTGGGACATGATTAATAAAATATTATTTTCTTGAAAACATGTTTTTACCAAGTACAATGAATTAGCCTTTGCTATAGTAGGTAATGCTCTCAATCAAATAGGGGGAGATTGTTGGGTATGCTTATTATAAACCACTCCTATTACCTAGATTTGATTGATCCCATAACCTTATTTTACTCTTTGTGGACTTTAGGATATATTGTAAGAAGTACTTGTACTTCATTTAGAATAGTCCATTTTTTAGTTTGTTAGGCTTAGCAGATTAGGACCCTAAAATTTTTCTAAGTCTGGAGATATGTGGCAAGTACTCAACCTACCGCATGAAACTATCTACCGCATGCTCCATGCTTGCCACATGCAAGACATCGACCGCATAATGCAAGCCTACCGCATTGCTCATTCGACCGCATGTAACCAGAGTTGAATAAACTCAAGTTTGGTTCAAACTTAACCATGGTCACACTTGTGTCCAAAACCTTGGTTAGTTTAGCACGTTGCAAATTCAAATTTCAAATTTGAATACAACTGTCATCATAGTACAGTTGGACCACCATGACTCTGCAACAAAAGGACAACTCAGAATGAGCTCCAATTAGAAATCAACAGCTCATTGTCCTCCAAACTTGCCCTCCAAGAATTCAAACGGCTAGTTTCTCCTTCAAGGCTATAAATAGACCTTGAATTCTTCATTGAAAAAAAGCAGAGATTCTAAGGGAGAAATTGCTGTTGAAATTCTTGATGATTGAAGATCATACTCAAGATTTCCAGAATCCTTTGAATCTTCAAGCACTCAACCTTCAAGTCTTCAACAAATCTCCAGCAACCTTCAAGATCAAATCTCAAGCCTCTCAACACAAGATTCATTAGGCTCTAAAATCATATAGATTTCAAAGAGCTCTTGATTCTTACACACACACTCACCCCGAATTGATCAATCACATAGATTGAATCATTAGGGATACACTGGTCTATGTCTAGGATTGTTCTTCATAGAAAATAGGAGTTAATTCAGTTCTTCATCTTTGTAATCTGTACTCAAGAGAATTAATACATCCTCCATTCAAAATCCAAGACTGACCATCTTGGTAAAGGACGTAGATCTTTTAACAGATCGAACCTTTCCAAATCATTGTGTCATTTACTCACTGCACTTTACCTTTCTGCAAATTTACTTTAAGTCTTGTTCATCTTGTTCATATTGTTCTTCACTTGTTCATATTAATCTTGTTTGTCTTTTAGTGTTTGATCTTTCAGATTTAAGAACAAGTGTGAATTGTGTTTGTTTGTCTACCTCATTGCCTAAGTTAAAATCTGACTAACTTATCATTTGCCAAAAATCTCTAAGACACAAATTTTCAATCTTTCAACCTACCTCACCTTAACCTACCGCACTACTACCTACCGCATATACATCTACCGCACTATCTACCGCAAAAAAACAAACCTACCGCATTGAACTTATCAAAACCAACTCTTAACTTGTTTCAACGAAAACTTCCGCTGTGCATTTTATACTTGACCGTGTGGTTTTTATCTACCGCAAAATTCAAGTGTAAGCATAAAGGTTGAATTTTGAAAAAGGGTTGAAATTTTAAATAGGCTATTCACCCCCCCCCCCTCTAGCCTCTTTTAATACCCTTGTTGTGTCTCTGGGACCAACACACAACCTCAATTTACCGGAATCTCTTAGTGCAGGGAAGCAATAGGTTCATACGAGTGATCCTGGGAGACTAGCGTCCAAACAGCAACCTCAAGCACTCACGGTGAGAAGGCGAATAAGTCTTAAGGATAGTGTGTCTAACACACGGCTCGGCACATATACTTCATTCCAGTTTCTGTTTACTTTACTGTTTGATCATTTCCAGTTTATTTATTTTCAGTTTATGATTTATTATTCTGTGATTCTGTTCTTTCTTGTGGAATATTTCCAACAATTGATAATAGAAATGTCTAAACAAGTGAGAAGGCCTAGGGGTACATATTACTATCACCACACTCATGTCAAAAGTCGAAGGACCACAATGGAAGAAAGTCAAAGCCATTATCATTCCCAAACATAGGTAGGGCTACTGAATTCAAGCTTTGAGAGTCAAAAAAAAAAAAAAAAACTCTCAAGCTTTCACAACCCTACAAAGAAGGAGTTTCAAACACACACAATGAAGTCAAGAAGGAGGCCTCTCATCTCCTCCTACAACGAAGATCAAATCCAAATGAAGAAAAAATGAGACTCCTAACTTGAATACCGTCTCCATCATCCGTAGATATCACTCATGAAGAAATCCGAATAGCGCACTAATGATTAGGACTTCTCCTCAAAACTTGTCAAGACATTTCCAGATGATTCACTTGAAAAAATGAACTAGACAAACACTTAAGACATCAAAAATAAATACTAGGGTCCATTAAAGGTAGAACTATCTTTCTAGTACTTTCAGCCAAGTAGCGTTCTTCGTTGAGTCTAGGGGCTTCCTCTTCCTCACCCTCATACGCCTTATTCAAATCCAAGCATCAAGGCTAGGGATTTTGATCCTTTCCTTCCCTAATCTATTCATTCTCGAAACGTACGAACTCGTCAAAATAAATCCACACTAGGGGCTATCCTCTTCGCCTTTAACTCTCATTCCAAAGTGTATTATCCCCACTGAGTCGATGCTTGGAACAACTTCCCAAAATCCAGTCGATAGCTAAAATGCCTAATATATTCACACCCAACTTATATGTCTCTTTCCCAATAAGAGAAAAATTACTCTCTCATCTGAGTCATCTTCGAGTACATACTATGTCAAAAAAAATGAAAAGAGACACAAAGGAGATGCCCGCTAGATTGAAAACCCAAAAGGGTGGTCTAGGCAAAAATCAGGGTGCGTCACAAAAGAAATATATATACATATATATATATATATATATATATATATATATATAGGGAGAACATTCTTCAAATCATTTCTTCTTCAACCTTCCTCAAATCCAACAAGCGGGAGAACAATCTTCTTCAAATCAAACAGCCTCATAAGCCTGTTCATGAAGTCATCTACAACATACAAGATTCTTGGGGCTTGACTTAGACCACACATGAGATAAACTTGGGGAATAGAACACGTCTCTCATCACCTTAACTGGAGACTTTCGGACATGGAACTCTAGAGTTGTCAACAAAGTACGCTCGGCCTGCTTAGAGCTTGCACATTGATCAATATCATTGGTTGTCGGACCAATAATCGTCTCCCTTAACACGACATGACTCAAGGAACGATCTAGACAAATGGTCTCCTACGAGAAAACTTTGTCTCGTACGAGACAACCATCAAAGAAACTCCGTAGCACATCATCTCTGCAGAAAGCCTGATTAGGTACCAACTTGTCAAACACAGGTCCACACACACACACACACAAATCAACACATACAGTTCATCACCAAGAAACATCCCATCATGAATCCATGCTATTCACACTACTTACACCAAGGTTGACCGACCAGGCATGCACTTAAATTTGTCACCACTATATGAGTCCCATTACAAACTAAAATAAAAGCTAAATTGCTTGCTAGAATAGGTTCTACTTGTTGTATGAATAGGTACACAAAAACCAATCCATGCTCAAAAAAAATTCAACAACGATCAGATGATCCCCACAGAGTTCAGACAAATCAAATCTACAAGACAAAACAGAAATGGCAAAGCGCGCCAAAGCCCGCGAAGGTGGCATCTATAACATATCTCGCATGAGATCACATCCCCACAGAATTCAGACACATCAGCATCCAGTACTTTCAATCAGCTTCGGCCATTCATCAAGGATAATGTCCAGTACTTTCAATCAGCTTCGGCCATTGATCGAGGATATTCGGGATATTCCACAAATATACAACAACATCAAATCAAGAGATTCTACATCCAGTACTTTCAATCAGCTATGGCCATTGATCGAGGATAATGTCCAGTACTTTCAATCAGCTTCGGCCATTGATCGAGGATATTTAGGATATTCCACAAATCTACATCAACATCAAATCAAGAGATTCTGCATCAGTACTTTTAATCAGCTTCGGCTATTGATCGAGGATATTCAGGATATTCCACAAATCTACAACAACATCAAATCAAGGGATTCTGCATCTAGTACTTTCAATCAGCTTCGGCCATTGATCGAGGATATTCAGGATATTCCATAAATCTACAACAACATCCAATCAAGAGATTCTGCATCCAGTACTATCAATCACTTCGGCCATTAATCGAGGATAATGTCCAATACTTTCAATCATATTCGGCCATTGATCGAGGATATTCAGAAATCTACATCAAATCATCCAGTACTTTCAATGTTGCATTGATTGAGGACATGTTCAGTACTTTCATCAGCTGCGGCCATTGATCGAGGACATCTAGGGATCCAGTACTTTCAATCAGCTTTGGCCATTGATCGAGGATAATATCCAGTACTTTCAATCAGCTGCGGCCATTAATCAAGGATATTCCCCAACAACTTCAACACAGTCTGCACCATCAACACCGTCAACCGTGACATCAACAACAAAAGGGTATATTCAGAATTGGGTAAGGACATTGATTCCTCAGTATGGGTTACTCTCTAAACTCTAAACTTTACTTACTGCAGCATTGCTTTCAAAACGATTTTCAAAATACCTCAAACGACCGTTTTTTGCTTGGTTTTAGAGTCGAACTACGTTTGGTCTGATTCCTTTTTGGAGGATACGTAGGCAGCTTTCTAGCCCTACCATACCCAAAGTTCTAAATGGTGTCTTTTCTATCAACGACGCTACTTCTTCCATAAGTATCGTCGCCGAGGGCTCTGTAGACAGCCCATTTTGAAATCACATTTATGATTACACTACTCTTGTGTCTCACCTTTGATTTGGGTCAAAACACGTTAAGTGGCATATCTCATTAAGTTTCTGACTTACTTCGTTAGTTACGAGCCAAAATGAACATTAAAACTTAAGAAAAGGGAAAAATTATGATTCCAGCACAAGATAGCTCGTACGATGCATCTAATACCTCGTACGAGGTATCCCCCTTGACAGACAAGTTTTTCAGCAGTTTCCTTATCAAACTCAACCTCGTTTCTTGGAAAACACTCCATAATCTGGGAAAGTAAGGAAGGACGATCCGAGAGTCCAAAAACAACTCCTTGGGAATCGAGTCTTTGATTCCCATCCATAAACAACCCCTTAGCTTGGTCCCTAATTCAAGAAATCATATAAATATAGGGGTTCTTGAACTAAAATCCCTAATCACTCTCTACCTAATGGTTGCTAATGGTCCCTAATCATCTCCTACATAACTAATCACTCTCTAATCAGCCTATCTCACTCTAATCCCGTTTTTCCTCTCCTCTCACACCAAAACACCATCAAAAACACATCTTTTCAAGTCACAAACATCACAAAACACTTGGATCTTCAAGGCCTTAGTCAAGGCCATCAATTGGAATCTCAAGAACGCTTAGGTAAACTCCTACGCTTTTAATCTCTGCTTCTCATCTCATACTTTGTTTTAGAGTAGTGTAATCACCTCAAAAGGATCAGCCTAGAGCCTCTCCAATCCATGGAGATGGTCTCGAAGTACATGATCCGACATTCCAATAATTAAGAGATTAATTATTGGCTTTACTTGTTTTAATTACTTGTTCTTTATTTGATTAAAAACACCTAAGCAAGACCAATCCGAGATTGGGTGGATTGGGTGCCCCTTGACCTTCCCAATCCATAACTTAACCCCCAAACTCAAGAATCTCACGGTCCGTGTTCCGTTCAACAACATGGTGGCGACTCTCAAATAAAAAAGGCGAGCGAGGATCTTCTCAGATGCAAACAAGATCTCTCACTTGTTGTTGAACTCTTAAATACAAAGCAAGTCAATAATTTGACAAATACATCTGTTACACAAATCTTGAAGTTCTTGAGAAATATTTTCCCAATGGCGAGAATTCCAAAATCTTATTATTTAGCTAACAAGCTAACTTCGGACTTGGGGTTCAATTATGTGACTTGGGATGCGTGTCCAAATAGTTGTATGCTTTTTCGTAATGAAAATGTAAATCTAGAAAACTGTGAAATTTGTGGTGCTTCTAGATATAAGAGTTGTGGCACAAGTGAGAGTGGAACTGTAAGCGAAAGTCAAGGTGCAAGTGAAGGTGCAGGGGGTAAAAGAGTACCTGCAAAACAAGTTAGGTATTGGCCTTTAAAGCCAAGATTGCAAAGACTCTTTTGGTGCTCTCATATAGCTCCATTTATGAAATGGCATAAAGAAGAATGAATCGAGGATGGTGTAATGAGGCATCCTGCTGATTCTCCTGCTTGGAAAAGATTCGACCAGCACTACCCATCTTTTGCTAGTGAAAGTCAAAATATTAGGCTTGGACTAGCAACTGATGGCTTTAATCCTTTTGGAAATATGAGCATCTCTCACAGTACGTGGCCTGTTGTCCTCATACTTTATGGACAATTAGTGATTTCTCTGCTTATGCTAACATATTTGGTTGGAGTACAAAGGCATAATTTGTGTGTCTTGTATGCAACAAAGACAATCAAGCAACAAGATTGATTCATGTTCGTAAGTTTTGCTATTGGGGTCACCGCAGGTTCTTACCCCCTCGTCATAGATTCAGAAATCAGAAACTAGCTTTCAATGGGAAAGTGGACAATAGACCACGCCATCTTAAGCTTACAGGGTCTCAGTTGTTAAAGCAATTAAATGACCATTCCATTGAAATTGTATACAAGAAAGAAGATGTGTTTCAAAAAGAGAAAGCAAAGGGAGAAGGATCTTGCTAAACAAACAAAATCAGAACCTAAGAAAATACATAACAGGAAAAAGAAAAGTATATTTTGGGAGTTGCCATATTGGGAGAATAATGTAATTCGCCATAATCTTGATGTTATGCATGTTGAGAAAAATGTATGTGATAATGTCTTGTTCACACTATTAGGTGTTAAAAAGAGAACAAAGGACAACGTGTACTCAAGAAGAGATCTAAAAGAGTTGAATATTAGGCACGAGTTACATCAGGAAGCTTTCAATTGGAAGAAGTTTTTGGTTGATACATCATATGTAGACACCCCGTCCTCCCATAATTCTTTTAGCTCCTTAACCAATGGTTGTAGATAGACATCAATATTATCTAAAGGTCCTTTCGGCCCATCAATAAGCACAGACAAGATGAAGTTTGACTCTTTCATGCACAACCACGGGGAAAGTTATGGAATCTAAAGCCAATGCCCCTAGGGCGGAGGATACAATCACAAGAAACATGAGTATGATTCTAGGGATGTGAGTTGTCTCATGCTCACGATTATGTGCTCAAAACTCCAACAAAGTTTGGAACTTGTGGAAGCTTATTAGATAAGCGTGGAGTTAAGAGACATGTTTTAAGAGCAATCTAAGAAAGAAAGGTATAAAACCATTGTTGCATTCACTTATTGCAAAATGAGTGAAGGGCAACAAGTGGAACCTCACATGCTTAAAAGAAAGGCTACGTAGAGCATCTTGAGAAACTAGGATGTCCAATTGGATTGGAGCAAGCCATGGATCTCATTCTTAATTCATTGCCTAAGAGTTATAATCACTTTGTGATGAACTATAACATGCTTGGAATGGATAAAGAATCTCTCCGAGTTGCATGACATGCTTAAAACTGCGGAGATGAAGATGGTGGAGAAAGGTTCTCCAGTGCTCATGGTTCATGAAGGGAAAGGGCGAATGCCAAAGGAAAGGCAAGACAGACATTGTCTAAAGGAAATAAAAGTGGTTAAAATTATAACTCTAATTGATGCAATTTGGTAAAATGGAAATTGGATTGACCATTTAGAATTGTAGTCAAAATTTTGGACGATCAACAAAAGGGAATGATAGTGGGACTACCACTCGGAATATTTATGTTGTAAATTAATCTTTCTAAACTTTAATTATTGGGTATTGGATACCGGATATGGGTCTCACATTTGTATAAATGTGCAATAATTAGTAAATTGAAAGACTACTTATAGTAAAGTTTTATCTATGAATGGTAATGATGCAATGATTGCAACATTGTTCGTAGAACACTTGTAAAGTGACTTTACTAATGAAGTAGAAAATATTATTTTGTTATAAGATAATGAAAGATATTTATTTCTTATTTGGAATAAGAAAAGGTGCTTTATTTATTATGATTTACTTCATTGTGTTATCATATAAATAAATCTTATATCCTAAATCTTGAAGAACAAAGTAATAAAGGATATAACATAAATAATTAAAATTCTTTATGCATTATTGTTTTGGTCAAATAAATGAGAGATGCATATCTAAAATTCCATGGGACGGAGTTTTAAGTCATATGATTTGGAATCACATGATTTATGCAAATCTTATTTACTTGGACCAAGACATCTTTTGCTATGAATAGTAAAAGACTAATATCTTACTTGACCTAATACATGTCCATGTATATGGTGCATTAAGTTGCAATGCTAAAAGAGAATTTTGGTAGGACATGGTAAAATAATTCAAAGATTCTGATTCAATCATGATGATGAATAATTAAACCAAGAATTTGACAGTCCTCGTTAAGGTTGTGAAATAGTTTCACAATTAGCTCCACCAAGAACACCATTTTGAATGATGTGTCTACGTGGAGGTATAAAACCTTATTCGAGTGGGAATGAGTCAGGTACCTAGTCATCAGGTTTGGTTGCTAGTAGTAGTAACATGGGTTCTAGTGGGAAGAAGAACAATCAAGGTAATTCTTCACACAAGAAGGGTCCAAAACCTGCGGATATCTGTAATTTCTACAGAGAAAAAGGGCATTGGAAGTTCGATTGTCCCAGAAAGAAGCAAGGCAAGGCACCAGTCACAGCAGAGGTCATGACGGCCAGGGATTGCAGTTAAGATGAGGATTATGCTCTAGTAACATCAGAATCAGCATGCGCATCTGATGCGTGGATTCTTGATTGAGGAGCTTCTTACCATATAAATCCTAGGAGAGAATGGTTTACCGGTTATAGGCATATAGTTGGCGGTGATATAAGCATGGCCAACAGTACAGTCTGCAGGGTTGTCGGTATTGGTTCGATCAAGGTCAGGACTCATGATGATAGGGTGGTCACTTTGAACGAGGTTCGACACGTTCCACTTATGACGAAGAATCTGATTTCTCTTAGTCAGATAGACAACAAAGGGTTTAGTTTCAAAGGTATAGGTAGAGCAGTTAGTGTCTGTAACGGTTCAGAAGTGATGCTAAAAGGCCTTAAGCGGGGCTCCTTGTATTTCCTCCAAGGAAAGATGCTTGCAGAGCAGACTAAGGCTGCATCAGAAGAGGTGAACAAGGGAGATATGTCTTCTTTCACCTTTTAACCTCTTTTGATGGAACTCAAATTAGTGTAATTACAGCGGTTTACAATATATAACCCCAAAACAAATAATGAAAGATCAATTTGACTTCATCATCTAATGAAGGCCTATGAAAATGTACAACCCTTCTTTTACCTTAGAACGATTATTAGGCTCAGGATCCAATCCATGAAGTTTGTACCATTCTCTTGAAGCTTATCCTTATCAAGGATTGATCACAACGAAGTTAGTTGTCATAATCTACAACTCATGCAAAATTTCCAAAATTTTACAAGTACCAATCTCATTAAAGAGATAAATAATGTATTTTTCCAAAAAATACTCCCACTAAATTATATAACCTTCTTATACATCCAATGTATAATATAATTTAAATTTGCTAAGATCCAACTTTAATTTAATTTCAAGTACGCTTTGGCGCACCGCTCAAAATCAAATCAATTAGGTAGACAACCCTGTCAATCATATTGAATATGACTCTTAGATCCTTTTCTGAGATTCCTTTTGAAATTGGGATAAGATCCAACTTTAATTTAATTTCAAGTACGCTTTGGCGCACCGCTCAAAATCAAATTAACTAGGTAGACAATTTCTTGTCAATCATATCCCATATGATTCTTAGGGATCCGATTTCTAAAGCATGTTTAATCTCATATTTGCCTAAGCCCAAAACTGTTTTGACGCCTTATTAAGTCCAACCATTTTAAACGCATAGGAAACACTTATTCACTCATCTTGCTCATACAAGAGTAAAATCAATGCACCTCGCTTTGGCGAGCCCACATGAAAATACCCGTTTACTTACAAGTGTTTTAATCATAGCGTGACAAGAGGACTTAAAACTTTTAAGAAGGTTATCACCATATAGCATACAACACATTTATGAGCACATAAGATAAATATGTTACGCATCAAGTTTAACCACTAAATTAATCATCATAATTTAAGCATAATATTTATGTGTCATTAGTTTCTCTATAATTATGAGGACGAGACCTTTTGAACTTTGGTTATTATTTCCAAATCAAGACAACAAGAAGTGCGGTCGAACTAAGCCATAGGCAACCACAATCCCGCACTAATTCAAGAAACCAAGAAAGTAGTCCATCTGGCCGAAACTAAGCAATAGATGGTCTCGATGAACGTAGGCTAATTGCATCCACAATTCCACATGAATCTTCAATCTTTGAATCAAGAACTTTGTTTCTCAATTTTAGCAATTATGAACTCTTCATAATTCTAACTTCGTTTTATCTTTGAATCTTTGATTGCGATCAACTTTGGGAAACACAATCTCGATGAACGTAGATTAGCCATCCAAACCTTGATCCAATTTCGGTATCACAAGATCAAAACAAATAGGAAATTTAAACCCCGAGATCTACTCCCAGACCACATGCCAAGCCCCAAACCAGACCAGAAGGTCTGGCCGGGTCTCTTCATTGGTCCGGTCGGACCCCTCTCAAAAAACCCAGAATTTTTTCTAGTTCGAACCCAAAACCAAATGCCTGGCCCCCGCTCCAGACCATAGGGTCCGGCCGGGTCCTTGCTCTGGTCCGGTCGGACCTACGCCGAAAACTCCAGAATTTTTAAAGTCCCAAAATTTTTGCTCAAAATTGTTTTCCCCGATTCAATTAGGATTTGGTGTTCTTAATGATCCCATCATCATGAACATCATAACCTTGAATGAACAATTCATGAATCCTTAGATTATCAAACTTTGATCCAATCAAAATTGATAACCCAAACCATTTTAAATCCACCATAATTTTTATTGCGATTGAATAGCGCGATTAAAGTTTATAAAACAATAAACCACATAAAATCCATATAACACATAAACATCATAATCCCAATATTCAAATCATGCTAGGCACATAAACAAACAATTTATATACACACAACATGATTATGTATTGAAATAATCAATATGAGCGGGGCTCTGATACCAATGTTGGATTTCGGAGTAACATGCGCAACGGAATTAAGCATTTAAAATTTAATGAAACCCAAAGCCTATAGATCCATTCATATGATTAAGTCAAATATAACATAATGAATACTAGAATACTAACCCTTGATGCCTTTGATTTTGCAACCTTGAATTCGATGGAGGCTTGAAATTTTGATCACAAACAAAGCAAGAATCACAAACTATGAAGATGATAAGTTTCACCCTCTAGCGGTATCCACACCACGGACGAATATCAAGAACACTTGATCTTGGTTGCTAGACCAAATCATGAAACACGCTTTCATGATGTATAGAACTATATGGAATTATTATGTATATGATATTCTTGTTCTTCAATTTAGGGATATCTTAGAACAAGAAATAAACCCTCTCAAACCTTTGGAGGCACTCACAAACATAACATAATGCATAAGAGTGATTAGGGCAACTAGAGGGGAGTTTTATACTTGTTTCACCTATTCAAAATAGGTAACAAGTGACCAAACCCGCAAGAAAATGGAACATGAAAGTTCTGGGCAGAAACCCTAGAGGTCTGCCCGGGTCTTATAGGAGGTCCACCCGGAGCACCCCTTTTTCCAGTTTTCCCCTCTAAATTCCTAATATTCCACAAAGGCCCTTCGACCTATGATTCTAATTAAGTCCTTTTAAGATTCGTTCTATTGTGTGTGACCCTATAGGATTACATTAAGTTGGCAATGGGTTTAAACATAAACCCATAAGATATGATTAGGTTCTAGCAAACCGTCATACCTACCCAAATAGTGTAACTAGATACAAGTTCGCATTCCTTTAGAATATGTCACAATCCTTTTGTCCACGATGTCTTTGAACACAAGTCATGGTCAACAAGTCAACTTGTATTGTTCAATACTTTCTCGATTCCGAATATGTTCATAATCCAAATGACATTGATCCAATCAATCCATTTGAGTTTGGCCAAACATTTCATCAACATCATTCCTTCGAGGGGCCCAAGCATGACATCTCTCCGAAGAGAGACAAATCCATTTAGCTTATTATTCTTTCCTACGTGAATCCGATTATGCCAATCATACCCTTTATAACTATCTGGTTAAAGGTAGCGTTTGAATATGTCAAACATAATCTTTATCAAGTGGAAGAATATAATAACTTCATATCTAGGGATTCAAATGATATAACTAATATGAGATCTATATACGACATAGACCATGATATGAATCTCATAGGGCGGGTCATGTCCAGTACCTTGTTCCAAACAAGTACCCATAAATCTAACATGATCATCCCATGATTATTTAGCCTTTATACTAGTGCTTAACAAGCTCTAGGGATGGAGATTATTATAAGCAAACATGAGCATTAATAATAACCAAAATATCTCTTCATTAATATGAATATAATGATAACACATACAATGTTTAACAAACATGCCTAGGGCACCAACACCAACAATTCAAAGTCAAGGTGGAGATTGTTGGGTTAATGCCTTTGAATTTGGGACGCTAAGTTAAAGGATTAAACAACAGAAGATTTCGCAATTCCTTGGCAGAGCAGAGCTAGGTCCAAGCGCGCAAGGCATATGACCCGGGAGGACCAAGAGGGGTCCGGGCGCACCAAGAGAAAGACCCGGGCGGACCTAGGAGAAAAGGCAAATCGGAAATCTTACGTCGGAAATTAGTGTTTGGGGATTCGGGTGGGTACAGAAGGTGATCCGGGCGGATCACTGCAGGTCCGGGCGGACCAAGAGAGAGACCCGGGCGGACTAGAGACCAAACAGCAACAGGATTTCGAACTAAGTGCAGTTTCGTAGAAGGAAGGTTTTCGAGTCAGTTTTAGACTAGGATTCCAAGTTCCTATCAGACTTTTAGATAGATTTTACTGGTATAAATAGAGGCCATTAGTTTAGATCAAAGTTAGCCGAAAGTCTCAGATAAATCATTAGAGTGCTCAGAATAGGTCTGTAATTCTACAATTACACAGTTAGGAATTTTGTGATCAAAATTTGTGTAGCAGTAATAGTGAGATCATGTAATCGTTTCTCCAGATTGATAATAATATTCTCTCCCCTCCCCATAGACGTAGCCAAGTTAGTGAACTACGTATATCGGTGTTCTTGTGATCGCTCGCTTTTCTTATCAAGTCTTGTTATTGCTCTAACAGATATGAACACTTGCTTCACTAGCCATAGTTTGTTTATGCCTTTTTAAGTCCAAATTATATAAATGAGAAGAACTTTTTGGGAAAATTAGAAATGGCAAATAGGAAGATCATTTTGGGACGGAGGGAGTATTAATTTACATAGAACACCCCGCTTCCGTATATTGGACCTCAAATATTTTGAAGGATCATTTTGAAATCAATATAATGTGTGCATTATAATGTATAATGATGTAAATTCTTGTATAAATTGCTAGATAGAACTGAATTTACCAGAACCTTAATTGCTCTTTTTTTTTCCTTAAGATTTTATTATGACGGTAATCTTATAAAATTTTGGTCAAGTTCGATTGATAAAATTATTGTTTCGGGATGAGAGGAGTATCACGTAAAAGTAAATTTGTAATCTAGACCTAATTTGTCACGACCCGAAAACCCGTCTCTATTTTATCGATAAATAATTAATTACTTATTTATTTATTTGATTTAAATATTTATGTGCGCATTTTATATCTCATAATATTAATTTGTGCCTAGCATTATTTGGTTAATATTGTGTTTAAGTGGGTAGTAGGGAAATTGGTTGGGTTATATGTTAGTATGGGTGAAGGGGCCTAAGTGTAAGTTTTTGAAATAATTTTTAACTACTCCCTCCCTACTCTTCCCCTTCTCCCTCACTCTTCCTCTCATCTCTCCCAGCAAACTCTCTCTCTCCATTGTAAAAAGGTAAGTTTTTCTTCTCCCTTCTCTCTTCATTTTCACCTTCTTCCTCTCATCTTTTCTTATTGCTCATTTTATCAAATGTGTTTAGATCGTCGATAGGATCGCGTAGAATCAAAAATATTTGAATTCCGTCATCTTTGAGAAAGTTCAAGTAAGTTGCTTTTCCCCCATTTTTATGCTAAAGTGTTCATTTCATGTTCATATAATGCTTTAGTTGATACATTTGATGTTTGATTGAGTTTGAGATTTATTTGGAATTTATTTTGGGTTTTGGTTAAAAATGGTGATTTTGATGAATGTTGGGATTTGATCTTGGTTTTGGTTGATAAATGGTGTTATTAAGGTCCCCTTTTTGGTTAGATGTTGTTTGGGAACGTTGGGGATCATATTGGAAGTATTGATTTTGAGTGTTGTGAAAATGGGTAAGAAAAATGAAGAACCCAGCTCTGTTTTCCCGGCCAAGAACCAGACCAGGCGCCCGCCCGGGTTGGACCAGGCGCCCGCCTACCCAGATTTTTATGCGGCCAGACCTTCTGGTCAATTAAGCTCCCGCCCGACCCCCTCCAGGCGCCCGCCCGCCCCCTGTTCCAGAAATCTTCCTTTTTGCTTGGTTTAAGACTAATGGCTTACCTAGTTTAGGTTTTATTCTTCTAATTAACTTAAGTTAACATCGTGGAACACTTTATTATTGGAATTGGTTCTTTTATGAATAAATATGTTATGGAATTTGATTAAGTATCGTTTTGAGAATGTGGGCCATCTTTGATGTGTGGTTTGGATTGGTTTACCTTTGTGGTAATTTATTTGGAATGGTTCCCTACTTTGGAATCATTAGTTGTTTATCGTGCTAGTATTTTATTACTTAGCCTTTACTTGAAAGTCCAGCTGGTATTTGTGTGTGTTTCGGGCGATGCGAAACATTATGATGGCACAAGCCAAGTCCATTATGATGTTGACCATTGTTTTGCCCAATTATTACCCTCCTCCAGATTGGCCTTGGATGTGAGATGAGCTAGCTCCTTTATGAGCATTCTAGCTGTTCGGTTTGGGGATATGACTTTGTGTCATATTCCCTTGCTATTATTGGTCATTGGTTCCGGTACCGGGGGTTTTCTCTTCAAGCTTTCATGCTACTATGAAGATGTTGATTGTTGATTATTGAAGCTGCGCAGCAACCTTTATTTGGTTATATCAGTTGGGAAACCTTGGCTAATATCCTTTGTTAATTGTTTATTTCCGCTGCTATCTGTTAAATGATAATTGCTACGTGCTAAGTGATATTTATTATTGTTTATTGCTTATTGCATCATAGCATGTCATGTAGTTGCATTAGTAACTTATTGAGATTTATCTCACCCCCTTTCTTTTATCTTTGTTTTTCCTTAACCCCCCCCCCCCAAGTGGAAAGGATTAGACTCGCTGATCACGAGATAGGACGTCGCGAGGGTTGAGCTTTTTGGGCAGTTGTTATTGGTGGGTTTACATTACATAAATGTGTAACCTTTTTGGGAATAGTTGTACCAAACTTGACGTCACTAGAATTTGTATATTTTATTACTTTGGGTGTAAGCTTATGGAGCTTACACTAGTTTATATTTTGTTGTTCAAGTTGGATTTCAAAACTTTATGTTATCATCTTTTGGTATAAAAGGAAAATTTTTATCTTCATTATTTAAGAGTTTCTTGTTTAAGTCGACGTCCAGCTCGCGTACTCCGGGCCCGCGGGGTTGGGGTTGCCACAGTTGGTATCAGAGCTATGGTTTAGCTCTAAGTATAAGTCTAGGAGGAATAGTATGACATAGGAGGGTAGTTGTGTTCGGAGTGAGTAACGGTTGATGTTTTATGCAGGTAATTGTTTCCAATGGCTAGAAGAAGAACGGGTGAAGGTTCCAGTGGGTCTCAGAATCAGAATGATCTTCGGGAAGAGAAGCGTGCTATGTTCCAAGGCATGTTTGAGGCGGCCATGAAGGCAATTCATGACCAAGGACCGAGAGTAGAGCAAGCACCTCCACCCCGATATGGTTTGGAGCAATTCTTGAAACTGAAACCAGCAGAGTTCGATGGTGAGCCCGATGTGAAGAAGGCCGAACTATGGGTTGAGTCTATGGAGAAAATTTATGATGTGTTTGGGTGCACGGACAAGGATAGGGTCCGGTTTGCGGCTTATAAGCTTGTGGGTGCCGCCGAGCATTGGTGGAAAGGAGTCAAGGCGAGTTGGGATGACACTCACACGGTGTATGCATGGGAATTGTTTGTGCGGAAGTTCAAAGAGCATTTTATCCCGGAAGTGGACCAGAACCGAAAGGAGATCGAGCTTCTCAAGTTGGAGCAAGGTTTGTTGTCTATAGCTCAGTACTCGGCTAAGTTCACAAAATTAGCCCGGTATTGTGACTATCTTGTGAGGACCGAAGAACAGAAATCTATGAGATTCATCCGGGGATTGAAGACTTCTATCCGTACTCAGCTTATAGCCCAGAGGATTGTGATATTCCAGGATGCGGTAGACCGTGCCTATCTTATAGAGCAAGATATTGGGGAACATAAGAGGAAGACCGAGGTAGTTAACCCGAGTAAGCAGGGAGCGCAGAGAAAGTCACAACCAAGGATTGATAACCGAGGTAACTTTGGGGGACAATCTCAGTCCCGAGGGAAACCGATCCTAAGGAACCCGGTACTACTTCCGTGAACCAAGGGAACCAAAATAGGAGACTTTGTTCCTATTGCCAAAAGGAAGGCCATTCAGAGGACCGGTGTTGGAAGAAACAGGGCAGGTGTACCAATTGTGGTCAAATGGGGCATTTCGTAAGGGATTGTACTAGAGGCAAAGGTCAGCCTTCCGGGTCAGGAGTTGGTACTACTCAGGGTCAGAAAAGGGATGCTATGGGAAGCCCAAGGTCCAAGGAAAAGTGTTTGCAATGAATCAGCATCAGGCAGATGATGTTGGTAGTGGTGCCCTAGGCACGTTTAATAAACGTTGTAATTGTTATCATTTATTTCATATCAATAAAGAGATGTTTTGATTATTATTGTTGTTCATGTTTACTTATAATAATCCCCGTCCCTAGTACTTGTTAAGCACTAGTATAAAGGCTAAATGGTCATGGGATGATCATGTTAGATTTATGGGTACTTATTTGGAACAAGGTACTGGACATGACCCGCCGTATGAGATTTATGTCATGGTCTATGTCGAACATATATCTCATATTAGTTATGTCATTCGAATCCTTAGACATGAAGTTATTATAGTCTTCCACTTGATGAACATTATGTTTGACATATTCAAACGCTACCTTTAACCGGATAATTATTAAGGGTATGATTGGCATAATCGGATTCCCGTTGGGAAGAATAATAAGCCAAATGGATTTGTCCCTCCACGGAGAGATGTTAAGATTGGGCCTCTCGTAGGAATAATGTTGATGAAATGTTCGGCCGGACTCAAATGAATTGATTAGATCAATGTCATTTGGATTATCAACATATTCGGAATCGAGAAAGTATTGAACAAAACAAGTTGACTGTTTGACCATGACTTGTGTTCAATGACATCGTGGACAAAGGGATTATGACATATTCTAAAGGAATGCGAACTTGTATCTAGTTATACTATTTGGGTAGGTATGGCGGTTTGCTAGAACCTAATCATATCTTATGGGATCATGTTTGAGCCCATTGCCAACTTAGTGTAATCCTAGAGGGTCACACACAAATAACACGAATCGTAAGGACTAAATGGGAATTATGGAAAAATATCAGTGTTTGGCTCTGGCACAGTCGTGCGCCTTAAAATGGCACGGTCGTGCCATAAATCCAAACCAAGGCAAACCTATCGACATGATTGGCACGACCGTGCCAAATTACCAAGCACGACCGTGCCGAAAATGGGCGGCTGGGGAATTCGCGCGGACTAGATGGCACGACCGTGCTAGATTGTAGGGCACGACCGTGCCAGTCAAGTCGGCCAGAATTCCTTGTTGCCTAATTTGGTGACGGGATTTAGGTTTCCTAAGTCCTTAAGGGTTAAGGATTAGGACCTATTTAAGGATCCTTTTTACAGCCATTAGACATGTTGTTGTGAGTGCCTCCATAATGTTTTGAGAGGTTATTTTCTTGTTCTAAGATCCCAAAAGTGAAGAACAAGAATATTCATAATTCCATATAGTTCTTGCAATTTTGAAAGTGTGTTTCACAATTTGGTCTAGCAACCAAAATCAAGAAGTTGCTTGATATTCGTTCGTGGTGTGGATACCGCTAGAGGGTGAAGCTCATCATCTTCAAGGTTCGCGTTCTTGATCAAGTTTCAAAATCTCCACCAAGTTCAAAAGCTAGAAATCAAAATCATCAAGGGTTAGTTTTTCTGATATTCATCTTATATGTATTTGACTTAATCACATGAATGGATCTATGGCTTTGGGTTTCATTAAAAATTAAATGCTTTATTCCGCTGCGCATGTTACTGCGAAACCCAACAGTGGTATCAGAGCCCCGTTCATGTTGATTATTTCAATACTAAGATCATGTTGTGTGTATATAAATTGTTTATGTGCCTAGCATGATATGAATATTGGATTACATGATGTTTATGTGTTATGTGATTTTATGTGGTTTATTGTTTTAGAACTTTAATCGCACTATTCAATCGCAATAAAAATTATGGTGGATTTAAAATTGTTTGGATTATCAATTTTTGATTGGATCAAAGTTTTGATATTCTAGGGATTCAAGAATAAATTGTTTATTCAAGGTTTTGTTGATCATGGTGATTGGATCACCAAGAACACCAAATCCTTATTGAATCGGGAAAAATAATTTTGAGACAAATTTTGGAACTTTAAAATTTTGATTTTCGGAAGGGTCCGACCGGACCCATACCTTGACCTGGCCGGACCTAGGGTTTGGCGCGGGGTAGGGCTTGGGTCTTGGGTGTGGATCTTGGGTTTAAATTTCCTATTTGTTTTAGTCTTGTGAGTCTAAGATTGGTTCAAGGTTTGGATGGCTAATCTACGTTCATCGAGATTGTGTTTCCCAAACTTGATCGCAATCGAAGTTTCAAAGATAAAACGAAGTTAGAATTATGAAGAGTTCATAATTGCTAAAATTAAGAAACAAAGTTCTTGATTCAAAGATTGGAGATCCATGTGGAATTGTGAATGCAATTGGCCTACGTTCATCGAGACCATCTATTGCTTAGTTTCGGCCACATGGACTACTTTCTTGGTTTCTTGAATTAGTGCGGAATTGTGGATGCCATGTGGCTTAGTTTCGGCCGCACTTCTTGTTGTCTTGATTTGGAGATGATAACCAAAGTTCAAATAGTCTCATCCTCATAATTATAGAGAAACTAATGACACATAAATATTATGCTTAAATTATGGAGATTAATTTAGTGGCTAAACTTGATGTGTAACATGTTTATATTATGTGCTCATAAATGTGTTATATGCTATATGTGATGAACCTTCAAAGAAAGTTTTAAGTCTTTTATTGCCATGCCATGATTAAAACACTTGTTTATACATGGGTAATTTTGATGTGGGTTCGCCTCTGCGAAGTGCATTAACTTTATTCATGTATGAGCAAGATGAGGTTCATTAATTTAATGTGGGCTTGCCTCCGCAAGGTGCGTTAAATTGAATGGTTCCTATGCGTTTAAAATGGTTGGACTTAATTAGGCGTCAAAACAGTTTTGGGCCTAGGCAAAAGATGAGATTAAACATGCTTTTTGAAATTGGATTTCTCAAAGAATCTCATAAAAGGATCTAAGAATCATATGGGATATGATTGACATGATTGTCTACCTAATTAATTTAGTTTTTGAGCGGTCCGCCTCCGTGGACTCAAAAGTTAAATTAAAGTTGGATCTTAGCCCAATTAAATTATATTATGCATTGGATGTATAAGAAGGTTATATAATTTAGTGGGAGTATTTTGTTTGGAAAAATACATTGTTTATCTCTTTAATAAAAACCGGTACTTATTAAATTTGAAAATTTTGCATATTTGTAGATAATGACTAATAACACTCAATCAATGTCGTTGCGATCGATCCTTGAGAAGGATAAGCTCGAAGAGAATGGTACTAACTTTATGGATTGGATCCGAAGCATAAGAATCGTTCTTAGGCAAGAAGATAAGTTGTACATTCTCGATGGGCCTCTCCCTGCCGAACCACCGCCTACTGCCCCTAGGGTAGAAAGAGACAATTACAAGAAACATCGTAATGATTCTAGAGATGTAAGTTGTCTCATGCTTGCTGCTATGTGCTCAAACTCCAACAAAGTTTGGAACATTTGGAAGCCTATGAGATAGGCATGGAGTTGAGGACCATGTTTCAAGAGCAAGCTAGGCAAGAGAGGTACAAGACCATTGTTGCATTCACTACTAGTAAAATGAATGAAGGGCAACAAGTGAGTCCTCACTTTCTTAAATGAAAGGTTATGTAGAGAACCTTGAGAAACTTGGCTATCCAATCCCATTGGAGCTAGACACGGATCTCATTCTTAATTCATTGCCTAAAAGTTATAATCAGTTTGTGATGAATTATAACATGCATGGAATGGATAAGAATCTCTCTGAGTTGCATGGGATGCTCAAAACTGCAGAGATGAAAATTGTGGAGAAAGGTTCTCCAGTGCTTTTGGTTCATGATGGGAAGAAGCCTAGTGCCAAAGGAAAAGGGTAGGCAAAAGTTGTCAAACCCAAGATAAGTAAGGCAAAGGTTGCCAAGGCTTCTGAGGCAAAACCCGATACACAAAAGGATGCAATTTGTTTCCATTGTCAAGAAATTGGTCATTGGAAACGTAATTGCAAGGCTTTCTTGAAGAGAAAAAGAAGAAGAAGGGCAGCAAGGCTGCGTCGACTTCAGGTATCTATATGATAGATATTCTCCTTTCTACCACTGATTCTTGGGTATTGGATACCGGATGTGGTTCTCACATTTGTATAAATGTGCAGGGACTAAAGAATAGGAGACTGCTTAAAGAAGGTGAAGTAGATCTACGCGTGGGAAATGGAGCAAGAATTGCTGCATTAGCCGTAGGGACTTATGAAGTCACTTTACCTTCCGGATTAATTCTTGTTTTGAACAATTGTTATTATGTTCCGGATTTAAGCAGAAATATTATTTCAATTTCTTGTTTGGATAATGAAGGTTTTAAGTTTCTTATTGAGAATAAGAAATTTTCTATTTATTTAAATGATGTGCTTTATGGTATTGCTAAATCATTTAATGGCCTTTATATCTTGGATGTCAAGAATGAAAATAATGACAATGTCTATCATGTAAATAAGAAATCTAAACCTAATGATGTAAATCATACTTATTTGTGGCATTGTTGTCTCGGTCATATTAATGAGAAGCGTATCTCAAAACTCCATGGGGACGGACTTTTAGGTTCATGTGACCTCGAGTCATATGATACTTGTGAGTCGTGTCTTCTTGGAAAATGACTAAGACACCTTTACCAAGTTGGGTGAAAGGGCAAGCGACTTATTGGGGTTGATACATTCCGATGTATGCGGACCATTAAGTAGCAATGCTAGGGAGGATTTCAATACTTCATAACCTTCACTGATGATTATAGTAGATTTGGGTATGTTTACCTAATGAAACATAAAAGTGAAGCGTTTGAGATATTTAGAATATTTCAAAATGAAGTAGAAAAGCAACTTGGCAAAAGTATTAAGGCACTTCGATCAGATCGTGGTGGAGAATACTTGAGTCAAGAATTTGATGATCATCTAAAGAATTGTGGAATAGTTTCACAATTGACTCCACCCGGAACACCACAATGGAATGGTGTGTCCGAGAGGAGGAATCGGACCTTGTTAGATATGGTTCGATCATGATGAGTCAAGTTGATCTTCCAATATCCTTTTGGGGTTACGCCCTAGAAACCGCTGCTTTCACACTAAATCGTGTTCCAACTAAATCGGTTCAAAAGACTCCATATGAGATGTGGAGCGGAAAGAAGCCTTGTCTGTCTTTCATGAAGATTTTGGGTTGCGAAGCTTTTGTCAAAAGACTTCTCTCAGACAAACTCGTACACAAATCTGATAAATGTATTTTCGTGGGATATCCTAAGGAACTAGAGGATTACTTTTACAACCGTGAGGACAACAAAGTGTTTGTTTGCCCGAACTAGTGTCTTTCTAGAGAAAGAGTTTCTCTCCAAAGAAATCAGTGGGACTAAAATAAATCTTGAAGAAATTCGAGACCCAGAAAATAACATTGAACAATAGTGGAACAAGAACAAGAACCACAAGGAGTTGTGAAACTGTTCAAATACACAAGCAACTTGCAGATCTAGTAGGTTACGATCCGAGCCCGAGAGATATGGATTTCTCGTAACGGATAGTAATGAGGTAGAAATCATTGAGAATGATGAACCATCAACCTACCAAGAGGCGATGTCTTCTCCTGATTCGGACAAGTGGCTTGGAGCCATGGAATCCGAATTGCAATCCATGCAAGACAATCAAGTTTGGAATTTGATTTGATGCGCCGAAGGTGTAAAAACCATAGGATGCAAATGGGTCTTCAAGAAGAAGACTGACATGGATGGGAAGGTGCATACTTACAAAGCTAGGCTTGTAGCGAAGGGTTATAGGCAATTTCATGGTATTGACTATGATGAGACCTTTTCACCCGTAGCAATGATCAAGTCTATAAAAATTTGCTTGCATTGCCGCATATCATGACTATGAATATGGAAGATCGACGTCAAAACCGCTTTCCTGAATGGAAAACTCCAAGAGGATGTGTTTATGACACAACCAGAAGGTTTTGAACAAAATTCTAAGGTATGCAAATTGCCGAGATCCATCTATGGATTGAAGTAAGCTTCTAGAAGTTGGAATCTCCGTTTTGATGAATCGGTCAAAGAGTTTGGTTTCATCAAGAACGAAGATGAGCCTTGTGTATACA
>JAOWBW010001756.1:0-144129 GCA_026119855.1 Campanula takesimana | reverse complement strand
TGGCAGTGGTAGAACTGATTGCTGCTGTGAGGACCCTGCTCTGTTCAATGTGTAAGACAACACGTCAGAGCAAGCAAGAGTGAACCTCAGGAAAAGTGTGGGGCTGGATGCGATTTCTAGAATTGGGGTTCGGTGACATGGGAGAGACAGTAGCAGAAAAAATGGAGTGACGAGGATGAAGAGTTATTTCACAATGTTGTATTTTCTAATCCTGCATCGTTGGGGAAGATTTTGTTGGCATCTTTCTTGCATCAGTGTTCCTTCTCGGACCATCTTTGAGATTATCAGCATATTATTCAATGTCTTCATGCTGCGAAAAAAGGGCTGAACAGAACAGATGGACCCCAACAGACATTGACAGTGACAATGATGAGTGGGAAGGGGATGACGAATCTGAGGAAGATGAGGACACTTATCAGAATCATATTTTTTATGATGAATAGGATTCCTTATGACCAGCATAGGATGTCAAGAATCCTAACTTAGATATCCGTGACCAAATTGATTTTCGTGGTTTTAAGGGTATGACAAATGTTTCAGAACCATGGCCAATGACTTCTTTTAACAATTCTAGTACCGATTCTTCACCTCAGTGTTCAGAGAAAACAGTAGAGATGAAATGGGAGCTTATGATTCCAAGAGGACTCTGGTACGACCGTTAATGCAGTTGCTGCGCCACAAGTTAGTCCAGAGAAAGTTGAAGATGGCAATCACTGGGCCCATGATGAATTTATTTTGGATCCTTGTGATGCCAAAGTGTGGGATAATGGGTATTCAACATTTCCAAGCACTAAAGCCGATTTCTTGCCTACATACAGTATGATTGAAGAGGTCTTTGGAGATGAAGATTGGGAGCAGGAAACTAGGGATGATAGCACACTCGACCTAAGTTGGCTGCAGGTACTTAATTTTTTACATTCAGTCTACCGTAACAGCTCTCTGGGTGACTTAATTTGGGTTTGTTTTTGTTGTTTGACTGGGCAAAGTCCAGTTTTTTCAGTTTTTTCGTGTACATATTTTTGGGAAGGTAACAAGCTTTACCATCTTGTTTAAGTCCTTGTGTACCAATTTTTACCCTATAATTGGGAATTTCATCTATTGTGAATAGTTAACCAAAAGAGTTGTAGTTGTGATGATGTCATTCTACAGCCAAAAAACACAAAAAGTGAAAGAAAATGAAAATGAATTGAAAAGAGTAGGTTCTCTTTTTTTTATGTCTTTTGTTTCCTATGTTGTGATGTAGCAAGAAATTAGCTCCAAGTGAGTCAAGAAAAGGTTGGTAGTTACTGAAGTGGGATTATGCCTTTGTAACATACTACCTCTATCCCATTTTAACTTTAAGTCAAAGGAAAAATTGTCAAACTCTTATTGTGGCTTGACTAAAAATTACAAAAACTGAATTATCCAAATGGAATTCTGAAAATTGTTAATGATCTACCATCAATTATACTCTTATAAATAATTTGAAGTTTTTCATTTGAATAATCAAATTTTCTGCAAATTCTTGGTAAAAAAAAAGCGAGGAATTGACAATTTTTTCATTGACTTTGAAGTTTAAAATGAGACGGAGGGAGTATACACAAACTTTGTGTGTTTACTATAAGGCAGTGTTCTAAATGATCCCCGTCTAGGCCCTGCCTAGGCGCTAGACGTTCATGAAACGCCTAGGTCTTGTCTAGAACAGTGGCGGACCCAAGAATTTTTCACAAGGGGGGCAAAAATGGCATAACACATTTAAAGGGGGCAAAAAATAATACTAATGCATTTATTTTTTAAACAAAGGGAGGCAAGTCTAAAATATTGCACTAATACTCCAAATTTTTCAAAAAAATTACACTAGTAAATTTTATTTTTTTAACAAAGGGGGGCCATTGCCCCTATACATAGGGTAGGTCCGCCCCTGGTCTAGAATATTATAGTTATTTTTGAATTCTAGATCCCGCCTAGGCGGTAGGCACCCTGCGGCGCTTAGCTACCGCCTAGTGTTTTTAAGAACCTTGATATAAGGCACTTACTCAATGGTGTAAATGTTGTTTTTTGTACATCATTGGTGCTGCCTTCAATCATTCCTTTTTAGAAAACATGCAGCAACCAAGTTAAGCCACCGGTCCGAGCCACTCTTAAAGTGCGCGTTCGTTATACTCTTATAAATTAGAGTTGGTCCCTTGTAAAACGCGTTTTTTCTAATGGTTAGAAAAACGTGTTTTTTTGAAAACCTACAGAAACCTTTATATTGATATCCAGAAGGTTTTATACTGATATTCAGGACCCTTCTGACTATCACTTTCAAAGGTTCTGGCTATCAATCTCATATCAAGAAGACTTTATATTGATATCCAGAACCAGAGAACCCTCTGGCTATCACTTTCAAAGGTTTTGGCTATCACTTTCAAAGGTTCTAGCTATCAAATTCAAAGGTTCTGCTATCATTCTCATATCCAGAAGGCTTTATATTGATATCCAGGACCCATCTAGCTATCACTTTCAAAGTTCTGGCTATCAATCTCATATCCAGAAGCCTTTATATTGATATCCAGTTATTTACAAAAATGCCACCATGTTTTTTTTAAAAACACGCTTTTTCCTAAGATTTTGTGTATAAAGTAACCTTTTTATAAATCTCGCTCACAAAATACTTGTCGGCTTGGTTTCCTTGCTAACTGACAGCATGCAGGGTGTGCCGGCTATAGTTTTTATCATTTGGAATCAACTTTTTAATAATTTTCAGTGAACTCCACAGACCACAATGCATTCTTAGTGTTGCTAAGAATGGTCCCCAATCGCATTAATGTTTAAATCACTGTGCAATATGAAGCTAAGCCAAGGGGGCTGGCTGTTAGTGACATCAAGAAGCCATTGTCTTGTATGAAAAGAACCTTTTTGTTTTTGCAATCACATGGGCACTAGACATGGCATGCAACTAAGCAAGGCCAAAGGGTACCCTCTTTTTGCTAAGTAGTACTACTTTTGTTCCTGAATGAATGTCTGATTTTTTTTTTTATTTCAAATTTACTCTTGATTGATCAAGACCAAATTTGAAAAATATTCGGACATTCATTTAGAGACGGAGGGAGTAGCTAAAAGAAGAGCAACTAATAAACAAATGGGCTGACAGATTGGTAGTGTGGAATGCTCTTCCGAATCATTGACTGCCTTTCTTCGTGGATTTGGAACTGCTTCAGCGTCAGATTTGCTGTTACGTTGCAATTGCTGGTGTATGGATAGAGGTCAAGTCCGGCTTTTTAGATAATGGATGAAAGTTATCAAATCGGTTGTTTGTGAAACTCACACGATATACTTGTTCAACCTATTTAATTCTACCGCACACATCTAACAAAAAATATACATGATCAAATCGCGGTAAACACTAGTATAGTTCAGCAAATCCCCTCCTATGTCATTATTATCCTTGATCCATGATTCATCCAAACAGTGGCGTATCCAGAATTCACGGTGAGGGGGTCAAAAATTATATTAAAAATAAAACATGACAGAATAAAAAACAAAAAAAAAAACAAAACGCCACATATAAACCACATACGATAGTTTAAAATGCTAGTAACTATAAATAAATTTAGTAAGAAGGCCACCGGCTATAAATAAACGCACCAACAAGGCCACCAACCATATACACAAACATTTGAGTAGACATGTCCTAACCACCAAGACTTATCTCTTTTCTATAATTAAGAGCTTGATGTGGTTTTAAAAAAAAATTTCATTAATCATTGGGTTATTTGCATATTTGGTAACCTGAGTTTGTCGAAAGTTTGCAATCCCCAACCTAAATGTTCAATTTTGCAAATTGGTTACCTAAGTTTGTCAATTTTTGCAATGTGGTGAATAAACTAACTTTTCGTTAATTTTTTTGACTGACCTAAACACATGTGCAACGCACATGACTTTTTAAAAGGGCGATCTTGGCAATTTTTGGACCTAAACACATTTTCAATGTGGTGATTGAGTTGCACACCTCCGAAAATTGACAAGATCGCCCTTTTAAAAACTCATGTGCGTTGCACATGTGTTTAGGTCAGTCAAAAATTAACGAAAAGATAGTTTATTCACCACATTGCAAAAAATGACAAACTTAGGTAACTAATTTGCAAAAATAAACTTTTAGGTTGGGGATTGCAAACTCTAGACAAACTCAGGATACCAATCTGCAAATTACCCTTAATCATTTACTTAGGTGGACCTTAATGGCCAATTAAACACTGACATCCATCAACTTGTCAGATTGCTTTTGAGGGAATGAACTTGTTCTTATAGTTCACCAGTCCCCTTCAATAATCCCCACCTTGGCCTAGTAATTGAGAGCTTCTTCACTGGTTACATCTTTTGCTAGCTTTGACTTGTCGTAAAAGTATGCTTTTTAAGCAACTGCTCTCAGTAAATGATCTGCTGATAAAATCCCTTTCTTTTTACCTTGATCTCTCTTTTTTCTCAGTTGGGTTTTTGTACTGTGTCATTTACTTGTAGGACCCATAAACCGACTAATCTCATCAACCGGTGTTTTCGCATATAGGGAAAACACTGCGATGCTAAATATTCCGTGACAGAAATGACTAGAACATTCGGGCAGAAACTAGATATTCCCTCCATCCCATAACAAAGCATCCATTTGCTTTTAGCACGAGAATTAAGGAAAGATGTTGGAAAAATAGGTGTTGTGAGTGGGAAACAATCAAAACAAACACATTTAGTATCCAGCAGATATATAACCGAATCTTGAAAGCGTTTTACAACTGATATGATCATCTACAAGAATCTTGGATTTGGAGTTTGACACCATAGAAAAAAAATGGAATATCCCACTAGACAAAGGTTAAACCAATCGATTAACACGAAGAAAAAAACATTTTTTTTTTGTGGCGCGACAGCAACATCAAATATATAAGGTCAAAACGAAACAAAAAAGGGGGTGGTCGTTAGCGATAGGAACAAGTGGAAGTCCAACAAGGCTCTTATGGATTTACCCATGTTTGGTGGTTGTCCATGGCAATGGGTGAGAAAAGAGCTTGACAGGGGAGGAGCATAAAGCCAAAGGAGTGGCCATTACTTTCCTTGTAAGCTGATCTTCTGCTTGTCAATTTGAGCATATTACTCCCTCCGTCCCAAAATGATCTTCTCGTTTGCCATTTTTCATTGCCATTTTTCATTGTAGGCTTAAATGTGGATGCACATGTCAACTATTAGAATAATTATCAATCTTAATTAATGAAACGAATTAATTAACTTTCGAAGTTTCTTCGTTGTAGTCACTTCTCTCTGTTCCACTGCATAACAACAAAATAAAGTAGCTAAAATTTTGAAATGTTTAGTTTACAGCTAAACATTGTACTAAGATGCCGGCTAAATAAGGCACAAATGAAGGGATATTAAAGATGTGATTAGTATTTAGTTAGCTAATAAGACACTCACTTTGCGATTAGCGCAATGGTCTTAGCCGGCTCAAGCGTGGCCGGCTCCATCACTCAATTTCTAAGCTCATTTAGATTTGCTTAGCTAATCCGTGACAAGATTTTAGTTGTAAACATGTACTAATTACATCCAAAATCTACTCTCAAGTATTTTAACAAAGCACCTAAATACCTAGACAACTTCTTAGAGAGAGAGAGAATTGTGCTTATTTATTCCTAATTTTGATCATTAAGCTTCATAATTGTAATAAATGAGAGGACAACCAATAAGATGGAAAAGTATAACTTGTTTGTGAGGCATGACCTCTTTAAGCAATTGAGAAAGTGAAAGTACAAGTGATGGCTACTTGAAATTGTTTAATCATGTTGCCTAACCAAATATCAGATCTACCTCCTTCCCATTTGAGTAAAGTTATACACACCCTATGCGATCATAATAAAATTTTTACATCATCACTGAAATGACAGGAGCCTCGTACACTGTTTTATCCTTTTTAATGACCAGATGAACTAGCGGAAAGAGGAAAGATAGGTAAATGCAAGATAGCGACGAAGAAAAACAAATGAAGTAGGACGATAAAGACGACAAAGGAGAGGTTAGCCAACGAATACAAACACACCTCCTCTTTACAAGAAAGCGATAAAATTACGTTAAACCAATATAAGACCGAAGCGAAAGCAACTCCATACATTATTCAGTCTTTGTTACTTGTTTGTTGAAATAGAAGTAGGAGAAAGAATGGGGAAGTGAAAAGAGTAAAGTGGGAAAAGATAAAACAAGTAGTTAGACTTAGTGGAGTAGGAATGTAAAATAACAAGGAAAAAAGAGTGGTTAGCCAACTAAACACTAGAGAAGCAAGATCAAAGTATTTGGAAGGATCTTTTTTTGACAAAAAGAAATGCCATAATAATATGGTTGGACTAGGCTACTAACACCTATGATGCTCAGACTCTTTGATTTACCCCGTCGTACCTGTGTCGAACACTCGTATTTTAGTCTTGTCGAGACGAGTCCGGCGGGATAACCAAAGAGCGCCAGCACCTTAGACTAACACAATGCTAGCTTCAACTGCAGGCTTGTAGATTCTTATTTTTGCATTCTACTTAAAGGTGGTAGTATCATCTTTACAACCTTCTTCCTACTTTTTCCCCTTATCAGTCATGGTAAGCATGATCTGTGTGAAATGACATAAATCACCCTTATGAAGCCACACTCCCTCTGTTTCATGTCACTTGAGACTTATTTTCTTTTTCGTCCGTTCCACATCACTTGTGACTGCCCAAAATGGTAAAGAATCTTTACTATTCTTTCCACTCATTCTCTCTCCTACTTTACTTTTACACTTACAACACCAATCAACTTACTATTTATCCCACTCATTCTCTCTCATATTTAATTTTTCACACTCACAAACACCTCCTCCCACTATTTCTCTCGCTTACTTTTTCTTAATTTGTGTGTCAAAATTTTTAGTCTCAAGTCACATGAAACGAAAACGGAGGAGGGAGTGAATTACTTGATACAACATAGACTTCAAAAGAGAGCAACATGTGTAGTTCCCAACTTCCCATTGGCTAATTCAAAGGGGTGTATTGAAAAGTAAATAATGGGCCCACATTGTGGGATCTGTGTGGCATTATTCTAAATGAATAAAAAGTTGATTATGAAAACAGAGAGAAAGAGAATGAGAAAACAGAGGAGCAAAGTTCTAAAAAACGCTAGGCGGTCGCTAGGCGCCGCAAGGGTGCCTAGCGCCTAGGCGGGGCCTAGGCAGGATTTAGGCGGAGCCGAGAATTCAGAAATAACTATAATATCCTAGAAGGGACCTAAACATTTCATAAACGCCTAGGTGGGGCCTAATCGGCCTAGACGGGGTCTTTTAGAACCCTGAGAGGAGTAGAGAGAAAGTGTCCAAAAGAGTAACTACCAGAGAGTGGAACCTTTTACTTGATATTGTGGGCTTCCTTAGTAGTAAGACAAAGGAAAGAATAGTTTGAGTGAGGATAGGGTACTATAGTAATTTTATGCTACTGATTTTTGTAAGTTTAAATCTGAACAGTGAAATCTCCGTTACAGTTTCACTTTCCCTAAATCAAAAAAATTTGGACAAAATGTGAGCCGTTGGATTCTCAGTTGAGTACACGTGCTGTCATCTTTCCTTTAAATTTTTCATCTTTGCTTCCATGCATGGATTTCTTCTCCTTCCAAATATATCCTCCCCACTCTCCCCTGCATTTTCTTGTTATTCTTTTAGTTTTAGAGTGAGAAAGAGAAAAGATTTGAGGAGAGAGATTTTTTTCTTTCTTGATTTTTCATCCCCATCATTATTAGCAACAATAACTGACCCCCTTTTCTTCAAATTTTGATATTTTTCCTAACATTTCAACTACCCAACTGCTAGCTAGTAGTGAGTAGCTGGCCTTCCCTTCCCCTGCTTTTCTTGGAAAACCAGATCTTGTATCTTTTAAATTCTCCACCAATTCAATGAAATCTGATATGGGTTCTTCTTTGATCATCTCAATATTCAACAACAATCATAACCCACTTTAATCATCGCTTCATATTTGGTTATGAATCTTTCTTGATCTGGCTATTTCATCATATTCTTGAATAAATTCCCCTGCTTCTTTGACCTTTTCTCAAGCTCGTTTCATTTTCAGTTGCCTGATCTGAATTTTTCAATGGGAGAAGAAGATCAAGAAGTTGTAAAACACATGTGTAAGCTGTGCAACAAGAGCTTTCCTTGTGGTAGATCACTGGGAGGTCACATGAGGTCTCACGTGATCAATTCAGCTGAGCATGATCAACCACCAAAACTTAACAAGAAGAAGAAGAAGCTCTCCACTCTGATCAACAATGGTGGCCAAGTAGCTAATTCTAAATCCTCAAGTTTCGTCGATATAGATGGATATGGACATAGAGAGAACCGAAGAAGACGTGTAAGCTTAAAGAATCTAGCCATGAAGATACTTTGCTTCATGATAAGCTGTGCAAGGCATGTGGTAAAGGTTTTGTATCTTGGAAGGCCTTGTTTGGACACATGAAATGTCACTCTGATAAAGTCTCAACAAACAACAATGCTGCTGCTACTTTGGAGGGAAATTCTTGGACCAGTGCTAATCAAAAGTCTGTCTTGGATGGCCAATCAGATAATGAAAATTTGGCTCGAAAGCGAAAAAGAGATCATCAAGAAGGGGAGGAAAGAAAAGGTACATGGCGGCTCATGATGCTACTACTACTAATAATACTAACACTGCAGATTCTTGTTCGGCATCCATTTCGATAACTGCTAATAGTAATCATCACCATAATAACAATAATAATAATAATGCTTCAACAAGTGTTTCTGGGATTGGGCAAGAACAAGAACAAGAAGAGATTGCTTTGTGTTTAATGATGCTTTCTAAGGATGTGAGCCAATGGGGTGAGTTGAATTCTGTTGGAAAAACTTTTAATAGTGATTCTGCTTTTGTGGAAGCTGATTTGGTGAAGCTTAGTGCTAAGATTGAAGGCAAGAACTCTATATGTAATGTTGCTGAAGCTGAGGTTGTGAAGATCAAGAAGTTGAGAAATGGGAGGTTGGAGTCAACTATTGTGGGGTTTGATGATTTAAAATCTAAGGAATTTGGTGTTTCTGAAGTTGCGAGAAATGGGTCCGATAAAGTTGGTGTTTTTCTTGGAAAGCATAAAGTTGAGAAGAAGAATTTGATCAAGCAAAGTGAAACTAATGATCAAGATGAATTGGGTTGTGGCAAATTCAGCTCAAGAAAGCGAAAGTGTGCTCTAAATTTACTTGATTCTGACCCAAAAGAGAGTAAATTTGAGTGTACTACTTGCAATAAGGCTTTCCACTCTTACCAAGCTCTTGGAGGACATAAAGCAAGCCACAACAAGTTGAAAGGCTGCTACGATTCAAGAATTGATGGGCACGGAAACAGCATTGAGACTTTAGCCATTAGCATTGCACAAAAAGCAGGTGAGACAAGTTGTTTTGGTGCAAAGAAGATTAGTAGTAAGGGAGGAGGAGAACATGAGTGCCCAATTTGCTTTAGAGTTTTCTCATCAGGACAAGCTTTGGGAGGGCACAAGAGATCACACATGATAGCTGAGGCCAAACTCAGTCAGAGTACTAGTACTACTACTAGCATTGTGATTGAAGAGCCGATTCGTGAAACCCGAGATTTCTTTGATCTGAACATGCCTGCACCTGTTGAAGAAGAAATCAGTAGTGGCATTGATCAGTTCAAGCCATGGTGGGTCGAAACCAATCATCACAAGCACGAATCTTTCCTCAGTCTACTCTCCAGCTGATGACCCCCTCATCGCGATATCAACTCCAATTTTATTTCTTTCTATTAAAGATCTTTCAAGAGTGTACAAATTCATTATATTCTTTACATAATTAATGTGTTTACACTATATAATTGTTTTTTTTTCTTTTCTTTCTTTACAATGAGGGAAGGGGTAGTGATCCATAGACCTGGAAGGTAAGAGTCTATGTCGTGTGAGATAGACTTATTGACCACACTATAATTGGCTGCTTAGTTACTACCCCTCTAAGTAGCCCCTTTGCTGCAAGTTTTTGTTCAAAATATTCATTTGGGCAATTATTATTGTTATAATTTGTTGGGATTTGGAGAGAAAATGAGTTGAAGATTGGGCTAGTGATTAGGGAGAGAAGTCATGTGGAGATAAGGGAGGGAATAATATAATGTGCACAGAGAAGGCATGTAAGAAGAAGCTCAAGCAAGTCACCCACCATAACATCATGACAACACATCTCATGCTCTCCATTCCTTTTATTTTCTTTATTTATACCTTTATCCAGAAGTGTTGTACCTAGACCTTATGGTATTAATAAATATATCATCATTTCCATGGACTTTTTCTATATATATAAAGACATCAACATAATTTCATGTAGAGAAAAGGAAAGTAGTTAATAGATGTCACCAGCCTATAAATTGTACTCCTTTTATTCATAATAAAAACAACATCTTGATTTTTTGGATCAATTTAAGAAAACTTATCTGAAAAGCAAAAAAGAAAAATCATTATCATGAAAATTTTAGAAACAATATTATTGATACTAGGGAAAACTCCGTTTTGGTCCATTGTACTTTGGGGGGTGTTTCATTTTTAACATCGAACTTTATTTTTTTTATTTTTACCATCGTACTACAAACAATGGTGTCATTTTATACCAAATTTGGGTGTAAAATGACACCATTGTTTGTAGTACAATGGTAAAATTGAAATAAATTTGAGTATAAAATATCGAATTTGGTATAAAATGACACCATTGTTTGTAGTACGATGGTAAAAATGAAAAAAAATAAAGTTTGATGGTACAAGTGAAACACGACCCAAAGTACGATGGACAAAAACGAAGTTCTCCCTTGATACTATATTCATTTTTTTTTAGCCATTACAAAGTTTCTAATAAAACAAGGGGGAGGGGGTTCGAACTCCTGACCTTGGGAAACCTTCTCTTTATCTGGGTTGATTTGTATAACCGCGTCTGCAATAAAGCAAATTTGTATCTTTACTAATTCTGCCGGACCCAAATTAAGCTAGCATAACAGTCTCATCTAGGAGGGTTCATCATTGAAGATTTTGCATTCTTTTTGTTGGTCATATTTTTTATTGAAATATGAGCTTGAGTTCATATGTGGTTCTAGATAATAGACAATAATATTTTGTGTAAAGACATCTCAACTTTTATTCACATATGTTGCTCCTTTATATACACAGGAGGAGAGAAATAATTATTGAATACAATTAGGAAACTAGTCTAAAGAAGGAATACAGAATAACTATAACTCTCATGCTTGTAGCCTAGGTCACGAGAGTGACGTGCACTCCAAGTCACGGAGGAGATCTTCGTTAGGTAGATCTTTATCAGGCTCCCGCAAGATGGACGGCCGAAGGGAAAGACCAATCTTGGACATGATGAGTTGATAGCGGGCACGAGCAAGGGGTTTGGTAAGTGCATCAGCCAACTGGTCCGAACTACCCGCAAGTGTTGGGACTGAACTCGTTCACGAACAAAATGATAGTCAAGGGCTAGGTTGTTTCATACGTGAGTGAAATTTTGGATTTGCAGCAACGTAAGTAGCCCCAAGATTGTCACAATAAACTGTAGGAGTGGTAGTAACTGAGACCTTGACTTCACGAAGCAAGTTTTGAACCCATAATACCTCGGCAACTGTTGCAGCAACAGCTCGATATTCTGCTTCAGTGGAGGATCTAGCAAGTGTCTTTTGCTTTCTGGAACTCCAAGAAATAAGATTAGAACCAAGATATACCAAGTAACCTGTAGTGGAGGTGTAAGTGTCTTTGTCACCAGCCCAGTCGGCATCAGTGAATGCATGAAGAGTGGAGGGCGAGTCATGGCGAAGCAATAAACCATGGGACATAGTACCAACCAGGTACCGAAGTAGTCTCTTGAGAGCACCCCAGTGATTCTCGGTCGGGTTTTGCATGAACTGGGAGAGGCGGTTTACCGCAAATGATATGTCAACCCTGGTAAGAGAGAGATATTGTAGAGTACCAATGATGTTACGAAATTCAGTCGGGTTAGAGATTGGGGAGCCAACACTGGCAGAGAGAGCCGAGTCTGGTGTCATCGGAGTGGGAACAGGTTTGGCATCGAGCATGTTGGTGCGAGAGAGAAGATCATAGATATATTTTTGTTGGCTTAGGAAAAGACCACGAGGATGAGGAAAGACCTCGACACCAAGAAAGTAAGATAAATTGCCAAGATCTTTAAGAGAGAACCTGTTGGAGAAGGAGGTGATAAAAGACTGAAGAAATCCTGAGTTGGAACCGGTGATGATGATATCATCGACATAGACAAGGAGATAAATTATACCAAGAGAATGATGAAAGGTAAAGAGGGAGGCATCCGACACACAGGTTTTGAAACCAACAGAAAGAAGATAGTGTTTGAGCTCATTGTACCATGCACGAGGGGCTTGCTTCAGGCCATAAAGAGCCTGTCGTAATTTGCAGACATGGGAAGGATAAGAGGTGCTAACAAAACCAGGCGGTTGTGTCATGTAAACATCCTCACTGAGAGAGCCTTGGAGAAAAGCATTGTTGATGTCAACTTGATGGAGGGGCCATTTGTTTGTGATGGCTAAGGAGAGAATGGTACGAATTGTGACAGGTTTAACAACTAGGCTAAAGGTTTCAGAGTAGTCAATGCCCGGCCGTTGGTAGAAACCTTTGGCAACAAGACGAGCTTTGTATTTGTCAATGGAGCCATCAGGGTTATATTTTGTGCGGAAGATCCATTTGCACCTGACCATATTTTGAGAGGGAGAGGGAGGAACAAGGTCCCAGGTATGGTTGTGGACAAGGGCATTGTATTCATATTGCATGGCATCACGCCACACGGGAATTTTTAAGGCCTGGGTGAAGGTGGTGGGTTCGGAGTTAGGGTTGGTAAGGGAGACATGGAGATTAAGGCGATCAATAGGTTTGCGAATGTTATTTTGAAGGCGGGTGACTGGTTTTGTGATAACAGGAGGTGGTGAACTTTCGGGGAGGCTGCTGGTGTGTGTTGGGTATGTGAGGGTGGAGTTGGCAGGTCTGCAGAGGGTGCGGAAGTGATAGGAGTCACGGGAGTAATGGGTGGGTGATAGAGGAGAGGGGACTGCCGAGGAAGGGGGGGTGGTGAACGGAGGTGGAGAGATCACAGGAAGGCGTAAAACACACCATTCATCTAATGAGTTGTTGGTTGAAGGGGAGGGGTTGTCGGATGGGGAGGAGAAAAGAAATTCATGTTCGATGAATTTAACATGTCGAGAGACAAATATTTTTGAGGTGGTGGGATCAAGACAGTAGTAGGCACTTTGGGTAGGAGAATAACCAACAAAAACACATGGTGAGGACTTTGGATCAAGTTTGTTGTGTGTGTAGGGACGAAGCCAAGGATAGCAGAGACAACCAAAACTGCGAAGTTTGGAGTAGTTAGGGGGACGGCCAAAGAGCTTAAGAAAGGGAGATTGGTTGTGGAGAGTGGGAGTGGGCATGCGATTTATGAGGTAGCATGCCGTAACAAAGGCGAGAGGCCAATACTTGCGAGGCATATGAGCATGAGTGAGAAGAGAGAGGCCTGTTTCGACAATGTGACGATGTCGCCGTTCGGAATAACCATTATGTTCAGGAGTGTGGGGAGGAGAAGTGAGGTGATTAATGCCAAGAGATGTGAGAAGAGGACGGAGTCCTATGTATTCGCCACCATTATCACTGAAGACGGTGATGATAGAGCGATTGAAGAATTTTTCAACAAGATTTTTTAAGTTGGTGAAAACCTGTGTGGCATCATTTTTGTGTTTAAGAGGATATAGCCAAGTGTATTTTGTGAAGTGGTCAACAAAAATAATGTAATATTTGTAGCCATCATAAGATAAAAGAGGAGAGGTCCAAACATCACTATAAAGTAAATCAAGAGGGCCATTGGAAGACATAGAATTCTCAAAAAATGGTAATTTATGACTTTTATTACAATCACAAGAGTTGCAATTGAAAGTGGATGACCTAGGAATAGCTAAATTATAAGACTGACTAAGAAAACGTAAAACAGAATAAGAAGGATGCCCTAATCTATGATGCCAATTGGTGACGGAGGACTGAGAGGACGAGTGAACAGCAGGAGTTGGTGGAAGCCATTCATAAACGCCAGAGTTAGTTTTGCCTTGAAGAAGAGTGGCCCCCGTGCGAAGGTCCTTCACAACAAAGGAGTCGGGTAAGAAAATAACATAGGCATTATTGTCACGACACAGTTTAGAGATGGAGATAATATTGCGGGAAATAAGGGGGACATGAAGAACATGATTAAGAAGTAAAGTAGAAGAACAGGTAAGGAGAGAGGTAGAACCAATATTTGAGATGCTGAGACCCGAGCCGTCACCTATGAGCAGTTCATCAGTGCCATTGTATGAGGAGTGGAGAGCAAGATTGTTGAGGTCATGGGTAACATGATTTGTAGCTCCACTGTCAAAGAGCCATGCAGGCGGGGAATAGTTGGACATTGAGGCCTAGTAGGCGCTGGGGTGAGAAGGCTGTGGTCCACGGTTTTGGGGACGGGAGGTGTTACTGGATTAAGCAGGAGGGCAGCTAGGGTTAGGGAAGATGGTGTTGGGGTAAAGTTGGCGTAAGGAGTGGCATTGGGCAAGGTAGTGGCCGACATTATGGCACCATTGGCAACGGCCCTTGTAGGGTTCACGTGGATTTGTAGGGTTTGGGTTAGAGCCGGTGGTTGGTGAGTTGTAGGTGGCGGGCTGTTTTGGGTTGGAGGGTCAGTTGGAGGAGTTAGGTTTGGATGCATAAGAGACGGAGGCAGGGAAGGAAGGGTTGGTGGGAGCACTGTGTTTGAGAGAGAGTTCTTTGTTAAGGAAGTTTCATGGAGTTCGTCGAAGGTGATTGGGGTTTCACGACTATGAACAACATTGATAACACTATCGTAGTCGGGGTCGTTCAGTTGTTCAAGGATTCGATCAACTAGATCTTCCGGATCAAGGGGCGGCCAAGGGCAGTGAGTTGGTCGGCGCGGGATTTTAGGTCTTGCATGTACTCGGTTATGGAGCGAGTACCTTTGGTTATGTGGCGAAGGCGTTCTTTTATTTGTTTAATGTGGCCTTTGGAGGGATTGGCATAAGTTTTTGCTAGGGTACGCCAAGCTTCATAGGTGGTTTGGCATTGGGAGATGAGGGAGACAAGTGGGGCGAATATTGTTCCAGCAAGAGCACCAAGGAGTAATTTGTCTTGGCGGAACCATGTAATATAGGCTGGATTCGGGGTAGGTTTAGAGGTGGTGGCAGGTGTTTTAGGGGTCTCCTCGGGGGTGGTGTTGGTTTTTGTGTCTAGGTTTTCTGGTGGTGCGGTGATGTTGCCATCAATGTATTGGTAGAGGCCATGACCGAGAAGCGTAGCCTCGAGTTGGATTTTCCAGGCAATGTAGTTAGTGGGTGTAAGTTTAAGTATATGGGAAAGGGAGATGGCGATGAGTTGTTTGTCGGGTTCGGCTGGGTTAGGAAGAAGGTAGGAGTCGTCCATGGAAGCTAGGAAAAAATTGGATCTATGCTCTAGATACCATAATAGACAATAATATTTTGTGTAAAGACATCTCAACTTTTATTCACATATGTTGCTCCTTTATATACACAGGAGGAGAGAAATAATTATTGAATACAATTAGGAAACTAGTCTAAAGAAGGAATACAGAATAACTATAACTCTCATGCTTGTAGCCTAGGTCACGAGAGTGACGTGCACTCCAAGTCACGAAGGGAGATCTTCGTTAGGTAGATCTTTATCACTAGAGTGGTGACACAGGTTGTAACTAAAAGGCTACAACAGGGATAGTACCCTCTTGACAAACTTTTGGGTGATTCATTCATGCTTGAAAAATATTAAGATAAATTTATAGACATATTTTTCATGCTATTATGCTTCCATTTGTTTCTAGTCTTTAGTTCCCCTTTAAACCTCATGCACATGTTCTGGGGTGAGTCGACAGTACCGGTCCTAAAATGTCTTCAAATTTTAAGGGCAATGTCAAAATTATTATTTAGGCCCAAGTTACTAATGAAAATAATTCAAATATAATATTAGTATAGGAATAGGAAAATAATAAAATATGGGCCTTTAAAGATTTGGGGGGCTGAGCGGTAGCTCACCTCGCACATGCTAAAAGCCGGCCCTTTGAGTCGGTGACAGTGAATGATACCAAGTGGAAGCACTGTTCATGTAGAAGCAATAGCAATACAACTTAGAGGCCATGTGAGTTCCGTAATTAGCAGGAAACCAACACTTTAAAGAACCTTGAGAAGTGGGAAAAAACTATTTTCGCTGTTGCTGCTACACCACACCAACAGCAGCCATGCTGCCAATGGAAGCTCCCGAGGATATGAAAGTGTTAGTACCCGATCTGAAAATGAGTTTATTAGGGCTTTCCCAAATATACAAGGACTTTATAGGAATTAGAAACCTTGCAAAGACTTGTCCCGAATTCCCAAAATATATCTCATTATTCTAGAACACCCTAAATATGGTCAAAATATGGTTTCCTTAAACCATGCAGAAACCCTAGCTTAGGAATCACGTCAGCCCGCAACCTTGGCCACGCGGCCAACCTTGCTGCGCCTCCGACCTTGACCACGCGGCCACTCTTGTCGCCGTCTTCAATCATGGCCAGGCGGCCAACCTTGTCCCGGATGATCTCAGACGTCAGATCTTCCCATCAGTTTACTATATAAATCCATTCCATCCCATTGGTTAAAGGATCCGAATTTGAGAGCTCTTAAGGGACGATTTTGCTCCCAAATCAAGTCATTCAAGCCTCCAAAAACACTCTCAAGAATCCCAAGAAGATCCAAGGTTATTTCTTGCCAACAAAGGTAAGTTTTCTAACTTTTTCTTCATGTTCTTGCCATATTATTAATTTAGATCCATAATATTCATATTCTTAATATGTTTATTCATGTGTTCTTCATAATATTCATGTTCCTAACATCTTTATTCATATTTTCTTCATGACATTCATATGTTCATAATATGTTCTTCGCATATTTAGGATTGCGATCTTCATAATTATGTGTTATTTCATAGCCGATGATGATCTAGGGTTCATCAACCCAAGGATGATCTAGGAACTACTTCTAAACCCTAATCTTTAGGTAATTCCCCATCATTATGCATGATCCCGATTCTTCTGCCTATTCTAAATTCTTCTCGAACTACGCTGACCTGAGCTTCTCACATTGAGAGGAACGTAGGCAATCTTCGGATCCGGTCTCAATCACTAACACACTACATACACCGCATCATGATAGAAAGACCGATCAATTCGGGCAATAGGAGTGATAACGTGAATATTCTTCTCTTGTTGTAATTTGACCCCCGAACCCATTAAACATGCCTTTTCTCAAAGTTTTGGCTATAATTAAAACGGCGTGGCGACTCTCATAATTTTAATGTTGCTATGAATATCCCAAATTCAAACACACGTATTCACAGTGGCGACTCTGCTGGGGACTGCTTTGAAACTTTTTCAAACTTAGTGGGTCTAACTTTCGTTCTTATCATGATGTTTGCCATGTTCTTACATGCACCTCACACCTTGCCATGTTTATACATGCACCTCACACTTTGCCATGTTTGCACATGCACCTCACACTTTGCCATGTTTGCACATGCACCTCACACTTTGCCATGTTTACACATGCACCTCACACTTTGCCATGTTTGCACATGCACCTTGTATTTTTGCCAGGTTAATATGTGTACCTTGTATTTTTTTCAATACATGTATTTTTTGTACTTTCCCTATAGTACTAAGGTCAAACGAGACTTTGCTATGCTCCCTTGTACATTCTTATCCTCTCCCTCTTCTCTCTCTCTTGCATTGCATTGCATCATTCAAGCATTCAAAAACTTCTCTCTTTTCTCCCTAAAAAGAATTAGTTTCTTGCCACACACTACCACTAGTCCGTGTCAGCACTGCACAGGTCCCCATTACCCGGAGTATTCGATGTGCAGGAATTTGTGCGCTACTGTCGCACTCTTTTCGAGTCACTCGTCTACTCCACTCACCGTGTACGTTCCACGAGCGGTGGGAACCTTTATCCTACCCGTGTCAACCCACACATAGAGATTAGGACACTCCTTGGACCAACCATTTAGGATGTAAATAAATGCAAAACTTTTCGTTAAATAAAATTTGCATTGCATCTAGGCGACCTCTAAGGTCCATCGCTCACCCCTTGGGCCATATATCAAAATTCCTCATCTTGGCCTATCTAGGTTACCTACCCATCATTGCGATCCATTTGGGTATACCCTTCATCTCGACCAGCTTTGGTCAAAATCCCACCATCCTTTGGCCTCTTAGGACAACTTTATCTACCTTTGACCTCCTAGGTCAACCTTTGACCGCCTAGGTCAACCTTCCCAACCTTTGACCTCCTAGGTCAACCTTATCTACCTTTGACCTCCTAGGTCAACCTTTGACCCCTTAGGTCAACCTTATCCGCCTTTCACCTCTTAGGTCTACCCTTGACCGCCTAGGTCAACTTTATCCGCCTCCGACCTCTTAGGTCAACCCTTGACCTCATAGGTCAACCTTATCACCTTTGACCCCCTAGGTCAACTTTATCAACCTCCGACCTCTTAGGTCAACCCTTGACCACCTAGGTCAACCTTATCACCTCAGACCCCTTAGGTCAACCCTTGACCTCCTAGGTCAACCTTATCACCTCCGACCCCTTAGGTCAACCCTTGACCTCCTAGGTCAACCATATCACCTCCGATCTCTTAGGTCAACCCTTGACCTCTTAGGTCAACCCTTGACCTCTTAGGTCAACATTATCACCCGTTGACCTCTTAGGTCAACCTTTGACCTCCTAGGTCAACCTTTGACCTCCTAGGTCAACCCAATCACCTTTGACCTCTTAGGTCAACCCTTGACCACCTAGGTCAACCTTATCACCTCAGACCCCTTAGGTCAACCCTTGACCTCCTAGGTCAACCTTATCACCTCCGATCTCTTAGGTCAACCCTTGACCTCTTAGGTCAACCTTTGACCCCCTCGGTCAACATTATCACCCGTTGACCTCTTAGGTCAACCTTTGACCTCCTAGGTCAACCCAATCACCTTTGACCTCTTAGGTCAAACTTGGACTCCTAGGTCAACCTTATCTGTTTTCGACCTCTTAGGTCAATCTTTGATTCCATAGGTGAACCCAATTACCTTTGGTCTTAACCGCTTAGGTCGAACCGTCATCTTGACCCACCTAGGTCATTATTTGACCCACCGTCGTCCAGACCAACCTAGGTCAACCCGTTTAGGTCCAACTTGTCCGTCTTAGGTTAAAACTACCCCTTCACCTTTGACTCATCAAGGTCAACCCGTGACCCGCTTAGGTCGACTTACCTATCTTGGATCCATCTAGGTCAATCTCCAACCTTCCTTAGTCCACCAACCCGAATAGGTCAACCTTTGACCCGCTTAGGTCAAACCATGCCTATCCCGTTTAGATCATCCCATAGGCAAACCGCTACAACCCGCTATCTTGATTCATTCACCATATAGGTCAATCCAACCCTTCTCATTTAGGTCGACCTATCCTTTACCCATCTAGGTCAACCCACCATTATCGTTGCATCCTAGCCTGAACCATTTCTTGTCTCAAACCTTAGGTCAAACCTTAGGTCAAATTTAGGTCAAACCTTAAGTCAAACCTTACCCGATTCCTATAGGCCTTCCTCACCCATGCTTGACTACAGACCGAGTCATCTCCCTCTTTTTGACCCCTATGGTCATCTCTCACCTCTTTTTAAAAGTCTAACTTGATTCGAACTACGGCGACCTGAGCCTCTTATTGTGTGGGACCTCTCCCTCATGATAAGGGGAACGTAGGCAACTTCGGCCCGGTCAAACTTTCAATTTTTTACCAAAATGCATTTCAAAAATGTGGAGACCGACTTTTTCCAAAAAATGATTTTATAACGATGCCTTATCATTAAATACAACTAAGAAGCTTAATTCTTTCATGACTATAGTTCTGCATCATGTCGGCTGCAAGGAACATCAAAGTTGCAACTGAAGCTGCTACCCAAGATCCCGAGACAATCCTCTACACCGGTACTGCTCTCAGTAAGCAAGCATCCCACTTCGAAGCCATCCTCGATGAAAAAGCAATCCACTTTAAGGCCATTCTCAACGAGCAAGCAACACACTTTCAGAAGGAGATGCATAAGACCCTAAGAAATATCGAGGCGCCATTTGTCTGACATTCGTGGCGTTTATGATTACCTCAGCCGAGTTCTCCCTCTTGCTCAATGTCAACACCCGTACGCTCCTCAAATGTACGGGCCGCCACAGACTTTCCCCATCGGGATGCCTCCTATGACTACTCATCAACAAGGGGTACCGGTACCTAAATCACCCTCAAAGACAGTTCGTGAAAGGAAGGACGAGCGCGAATTCGACGACTTAGGTATGCCGTTAGCCAAATTCTTCAAAGGTTTGGTTCGAGCCGGCAAGTTGGCTCCTTTAGTCAACTATGAACCAAACAGGGTAAGACCAGACTTGGATCCCTCCAAATACTGCAAACACCACCAGTACATTGGGCATGACACTGAAGGTTGCCTCCAATTGAAAAGGAAGATCCAAAGCCTCATTGATAGCGGAGCCATCACCCGCGATAGGAATGCATGGGCGTGAGCAAAGTCCAAACAAGAAAGAGAAAATTGGGGCTACCCCTTTAAATAATAAATAAAAAGGGTCATTCAGTCTTCGTAGGTTCTAGAGTGTCTTTAGTCAAAAGTCCACCTTGGACTATCTTTGTTTCTTTAGTAAAAGTCCACCCCGGATTAGTCGTTTTTCTTTCAAATAATAAAAGAGTCTTTATTTCTTTTCTCTCTAGACTTGAGACATAATCTTGCATAAATCAATTCCATGAAAATTGTCTTATTCACCATCTTCACTTGATTGCTATATCTTTATATGATGAATTAATCTTAATCTTACTCATTAATGACGACTCATTAAAAGGTAAATGGACCCATAAACCATTCACATAACTAAATACACAATTAGTCTCAAGATAACAAATGCTTTGACCAATTGGGATGAACGAATCACTTTCTCTTCTTTCTACATTCTACCCCCATACACTCTCTCTATACACTCACCCCTTGTACACACTTCATGTACACTCTCTATATACACCTTCTCCCATACACTATCCTCATACGCCTCTCATCCCACCATTAGACCCATTTTCCATACGGTCATGACAAAGAAATGGACTGCGGTTGCTCATCATCAAATATACATCCATGCTGCCACAATTTAAGGGGTTGTTTGTTCCCTTCATAAGTACTACATGCCGATACACCGGGGCTGTCCGTATTCCATCGCAAATATAAAAGAAATGCACGAAGTTGTTCATGCCATTAATAGGTGCCACGTGATAATCCGATGGAGCTCTACCGGTATAAATCAAGGGGCTAGGATGCCCGCCGCCAGCAAAAGGCCGCTTGAACTATAAGGAGGCTACCTCGCAATCGAGAGAGGCGAAAGAAAACATAGGGGCTCGTCTTGCCCAATGTTTCATGTACAAATGTATATATATATAAAAAAAGGGGCTCGCTAGGTTGAAACCCAAAAGGGCGACCTAGGCAAAAGTTAGAGCATTGCACAAAAAGAAGCCCGCTAGGTTGAAAACCCGAAAGGGCGGCCTTGGCAAAAAAAAAGGGTGTGCACAAAGAAATAAAAGAAAAATAGAAGGGGCTATCACCATAGAAAAATAAAAGTCCCATTTTCTTTTCACTTCAAATGTTCTATTTTTCTTTCTTTCCCTACAAAGAAGATTAACGCGGTAGCAACAGCCATGACAACTACAATGGAGCAATCCACCGCAATGAGCTGCAATGAAGCAATCCAAAGCAACAAGCTACAACGGAGCAACTTATCGCAACAAATGAACCTCATACTCAAACCCAACTCCATCATCAGCCAGGATATCCCCGAACTACGCGGACCTGAGCTTCTCACCTTGAGGAGAACGTAGGCAACCTTAGGGTCCGGTCCAAAATATACACAACCCACCTCGTAGCCAATTTTCCTTCTCTTCTCTCTTGCCCCATATTTCTACTCCTGACTTCTTCACTCACAATTGATCAAAACATTTATTATTTCGAGACTACTAGTCTAAAACATAATCATAAGATGCATAACTAATCAACGAGGTCCATTCTCGAGCAATCAAATGAGAATCTTGAATAAAACAATTTTCAAATGTCTCGACAAGTCTTCCGTTCTACAATCTAGGAAAGAGCTAAACACTTACTTTCTGTCAAGCAGGGCTTCCTCCCTTTTGTACATATATACACTCAGTTGCCCAAAGAGTCAAAATGTGAGTACTATCTCTCTCTCTCTTACTCTCCCCAAAATGCCCCCGCATGTTTTCAAACAATTCTTTTTCCTTTTTTGAGTCGACTGAATGATTTCAAAAAAAAAAAAATAATAAAAAAATAAAAATGATGACGCAAAAGAGATGCCCGCTAGATTGAAAACCCGCAAGGGCGGTCTAGGAAGAAAAAAGGGTGCGTCTTAAAGAAGGTAGGATACCCTGCTCTACACCCTTATCGAACTAGGGCTTCCCCAACAGAATGGGTCGACTATGTGGTTTCTCGGAGAATATCGAGGCTTCAACAAGGATGTACCCCTCATCGTCAAACTCTGCACATGACGAACACTTTGAATTTGTTAGAATCATAACTAATTATAAGGCATCTTTATAAAATCATAACACTTTCAAAAGTATTCTCTTCCCTGACACTTTGTTTATAAACCCGCACTCTCGGTCTCCACAAAATTGTAAAAACATCCTCGATCCATCTGAGACCCATCTCCATGATTCTTGAGTTGACTCGGTCCTTTACCCTATCTCCTACACTTTAGGGAACCCCTAGGCCTAAACCCTCAACTCTCTACGTCCCAATCTGACTTGATTCAAAACCTTAGGTCCCGCACCTACCCGGTCAGTCTTACATAGGTTACACCATAACCCCTTAGCTCGACCCTCCACAAGTTAGTAGCGGGACTCCTAAAGCTTCAAACCAGTCTTATCCAAAACCTCAAGCCTTAAACCAGTCTACCGAATCCAAATCCTTAGAATGACCCATTAGGTCCCGAACCTACTGGTCTCGAGTCTACCTGATCTCTTAGATCCCAAACCTACCAATATATATTCATCCTTACCTTGTCCAGACTATGTCTCCCTTATACTCTTAGGTCTACCCAGTCAAACCTGTTGAACGATCCCTTAGATCCCAAGTCCATTCAAGTCTACCAAGCGCCTACCTTGTAGGTCTCTAGCATATCCGATCCACACTTTAGGTCTCAACTCCTAAACCCTTTAGATCACAAAAATGTCTACCCTCTAGGTCTATAACCTTAGATGTCGACCCTTAGAACTCTTTAGTTCCCAAGCCTTCTCGGTCCAACCAAAACAATGCCATCTACGCCTACCGTCATACCCAAACCATGGCCCTGCCACTCTTAAACCTAGTGTCACTCCTTAGCTTCAAAAGACTTCCTAGTCTGACCTTCAACCCCTTAGGTCTCTAACCTACTTAATCCGAGCCGAGTCCAAACCTCGCCACCTACAAGTTCCACCCTTGAACTCCATGGATCTCAAACCTTTCTTCCCCACGAGTCCAAACCTCAAACGTGCTCGAACGCATAGGACCTCCCGCGTACCGTGATATGCCATAAAGATATAAAAACCCGTCCAGTCAAAAATCGTGCGCTTAACACCTTTGGTCCCATCCCTAACCTACCTTCGCAATTGCCAAACGAGCTTAGTCACACGCATGACCTCTAAGACAAAATTAAGTCATAAGCATACCCAATCCTGTTAGGTACCTATTGCACTCGAGCAAAGTCTTTGAGACTCAAGTCCATACCTATGCGCCAACATGGTCACATATCCAAACCCATTTCCCGCACCTATGGTTCGCACCTAGCCTAAACTTTCAAACACTCTAGGATCCAAGCCCGACATGCGTATTAGGTACTAGGATCATCCAATCCCAATCCGTTGCTCCTTGGCCGACCTCAAGCCTGCTTGGTCATAACCCATAACGCGGTTTCTCTAGGACAAAAGACTTACCCGCTTGAAAGCCTTATGTCCCAACGCTACCCTGCCTAGCCTTCGATCTCCTAGATCTCACACCTACCATTCCATTAGGCCCCGGTCTCCTTAACACATGTCTGAGTCTTACCCTAGCTAAACCCTAGCACTCTAGCCTAGATCTAACCTATCGAGCATATCCAGCCATGAGGTATCAAGCTCACCTGACCCAAACCGCAACACTCTTAGACCTCAAACTTGCTCGGTCTAAACCAAGACAAACCTTCAAATGCTTTCGGTCTCCAAACCCTAGCCTTAAGCCTAAGTAGTCACATTCTCTCCAAACCCTAGCCTCAAGCCTAGGTAGTCACCTTCTATTCAAAGCCTAGCCTTAAACCTAGGTAATCGCATTCCCTCTAAACCCTAGTCCCAAACCTAGGTAATCGCCTTCTCTCTAAACCCTAGCCTCAACCTAGGTAGTCACCTTCTATCCGAAGCCTAGCCTTAAACCTAGGTAATCACATTCTCTCAACCCTAGCCTCAAGCCTAGGTGGACACATCCTCTACAAACCCTAGCCTTTAGCCTAGGAAGTCACATGCGCTCCGAACCCTAGCCACAAGCCTAGGTAGTCACCTTCTATCCGAAGCCTAGCCTTAAACCTAGGCAATCACATTCCTTCAACCCCAGCCTCAAGCCTAGGTTGCCACATCCTCTACAAACCCTAGCCTCTAGCATAGGAAGTCACATGCGCTCCGAACCCTAGCCTCAAGCCTAGGTAATCACATCCTCTACAAACACTAGCCTCTAGCCTAGGAAGTCACATGCGCTCTGAACCCTAGCCACAAGCCTAGGTAGTCACCTTCTATCCGAAGCCTAGCCTTAAACCTAGGCAATCACATTCTCTCAACCCCAGCCTCAAGCCTAGGTTGCCACATCCTCTACAAACCCTAGCCTCTAGCCTAGGAAGTCACATGCGCTCCAAACCCTAGCCTCAAGCCTAGGTAATCACATCCTCTACAAACCCTAGCCTCTAGCCTAGGAAGTCACATGCGCTCCGAACCCTAGCCACAAGCCTAGGTAGTCACCTTCTATCCGAAGCCTAGCCTTAAACCTAGGCAATCACATTCTCTCAACCCCAGCCTCAAGCCTAGGTTGCCACATCCTCTACAAACCCTAGCCTCTAGCCTAGGGAGTCACATGCGCTCCGAACCCTAGCCTCAAGCCTAGGTAATCACATCTTCCCAAACCCTAGCCTCAAGCCTAGGTAGTCACGTTCCCTCCAAACCCTAGCCTCAAGCCTAGGTAGTCGCATTCTCTCCAAACCCTAGCCCCAAGCCTAGGTAATTACATCCTTCCAAACCCTAGCCTAAAGCCTAGGAGTTACATCCTTCTTAAACCCTAGCCTTGATCCTAGGTAGTCACATTCCCTCCAAACCCTAGCCTCAAGCCTAGGTAGTCGATATTCTTTCCAAACCCTAGCCTCAAACCTAGGAAGTCACGTTCTCCCCAAACCCTAGCCTCAAGCCTAGGTAGTCACATAGACTTAAGCCTAGGAAACCGCAACATCCTCTTTAACCCTAGCCCAAGTTCTAGGGAATTTCCAAAGAGCCCCGCATGCAACATCATTTCCAAATTCCCGAAACCCTAGTCTCGAAACCTAGGAAATTTACAATCTTAATCCCCCGTCTTATTGAACCCTAACCCAAAACCTAGGATACAATGCCCTGTCCAAAACTTAATCAACCCTAGCCTCAGGCCTAGGAAGCCGCATTCGCTCTAAACCCTAGCCTCGAGCCTAGGTAGTCGCATTCGCTCTAAACCCTAGCCTCGAGCCTAGGTACTCGCATTCGCTCCAAACCCTAGCCTCATGCCTAGGTAGTCGCACTCTTTCTAAACCCTAGCCGCAGGGCCTAGGAGACTATATCCTCACTAAACTCTATCATCGAGCCTAGGATTCAACATTCCCTTCAAACCCTAGTCCTAGACCTAGGAAAGTCCTTCACCTTAGTCTCAAAATATAGGAGGTTTACAGTCCTTAGCCTTAAAATCTAGCCTAAAGCCTAGGTTACCACGAACATTTCCAAGCCATAGTCACCAATCCCGGAAATGGTGAACCATAACATCAAGCTTAGTCGACCTTCCACAAAAGCAATCCCTCTTCCCAACGGTCCATGGTCTCAAGCCTAGGAAGTCACAACCTTTCCAACTCCCAGCCTTATGTCTAAAAGCCAATGCCTTTGCAACCTCTGAGCCTACCACAACTCCAAGCCCTAGCCTCCTAGACCTAGGAAATTCCTAAACCCTAGTCCCAAACCTAGGAGAGTCATGGTCCTTAAACACCAGTTTCCAAACCCTTGTTCGAAACCCTAACATCTAGGAAGTTCCCAAACCTCAACCTTTCCAAGCCCTAGCACTAAGCCTAGGATAGAATACTCTCCTCATGCTTAAATGAACTCCAATCCCTAGCCCGTAAGCCTAGGAAACCCACATTATCTCCAAGATATAATCTAAAGCCCAAGAAGCCGTGACATCTTTGGCATCCCTATCTCAAGATTAGGAGATCACCATCTTCCTTATTCCCTTTCCTTAAAAAGCCTTAGGTCCTACCTCTAGGCAACCAAGAAAAATGTCCCTTACCTAACACCTTGGTCTCAATGGCTCGTAGCCTCATTCCCTCCTAAATTAGGATAAGAGGAACCCAGATCATGTTTCCCATATTAGCAACTCCCCGAGAGTCCATCTCCTTCGTGTCTCCCTAAAGGTCCTTTGCCCTTGTGACTCACCAAAGAGTCCTTTGTGACTCCCCGAGAGTCTATCACCTTTGTGACTCCCCGAGAGTCCGTCACCCTTGTGACTCCCCCAGAGTCTATCACCTTTGTGACTCCCCGAGAGTTCATCCCGTTTGTGACTTCATAACAATCCATCATCTTTGCCTCCACATGCAAAATTTCAGTTTTACCCCTAGTACATTCCCCTTTGTTCATTTTAGGTGCCCTTAGCACTATTTTGACTGATATTCGTTACCTTTGGGAACGGAAAGCCCCTTAAAATTTCCATTCTTCACCAAATATTTGCTTAGGATTCGTATGATTGCAGAGACTTCGGCGCCTCTATGTCATACGCATCCTAAATCGATCGTGATTGGCAGAGACCCAGGCGTTTCTAATTACGAGAGATCCAACATCTATTATTTTAACGCGATCGGCAGAAACCCGGGCGTTTCTGATTGCGTTTAAAATTTCCAAATATTTTCTTAGGATTCGTATGATTGCAGAGACTTCGGCGCCTCTATGTCATACGCATCCTAGATCGATCGTGATTGGCAGAGACCCGGGCGTTTCTAATTACGAGAGATCCAGCATCTATTATTTTAACGCGATCGGCAGAAACCCGGCACTACTAGAAAGGTGTTCATTACCTACGGAAATTTACCGACGGATAAAATCCGTCGGCATTAGCCACGGAAATAAGAGGGTTACCGACGGAATAACACTTTGGTGAAGGCGGGAATCTCAAATATTGAGAGAAGAAATTCGTCGACGGATGATAAAATTGCGGACGGAATATTTCATCGTTGTTACCAACGGAAGTAGTCCGTCTCCAATACCGACGGAATAGTCCGTGGGAAACCCTTAAATTGATTTAGCCCTCAACTTTTTCCCGGCGCGGCAAGTCCACGATATTGGCGGCCAAACGAAAGTGGATGGCGGGAGGTCAAAATCTATGCGCGATGGATTTTACTGTGATGGGTTGGAATTTTACAATTTTACAGATAAAAGTTATTTATTTTATTTTTATTCTTTATCAATTTAATGAGTATGCTGCAATTAAATATCCATATATAAATATACTTAATCTATTTTCCTAATCTATTTTACTAAAACCTAAACAATCGTACTCTCCCTTCTCTCTCTCCTCCCAATTTTCTACATGCCCGTCTCCCCCTTCTCTCTCTACAATCATCGTTGGCACCATCATCGTCGATTCCACCAACATCGTCGTCGTATCCACTCCCTCATACTACGCTAAGATCGATCGGAGCAGGTATTTTCTACATAGTCCGTCTCCCCCTTCTCTCTCTACAATCGCCCCTTCTCTTCTTCTTCTATTGTTTCTTTTGCGCATCCCATACCCCCCTTCTTTCTCTGTACTTACTCTGATTTGTTTTCATTCCCAATTTCATGCCCTAATCCCTCCCTTCCTCTGATTTGTTTTCATTCCCAATTTCATGCCCTAAATCCAACCCCTCTATCTTAATTTGTTTTGTTCCCCAATTTTATACAATGCAGGTAGTAACGCTCATTGATTGGTGAAGATTGCAACATCCGATTCTCCCTCTCATTGGTATGTCTCATTGATTTGTTCACAATCTCTTCCTCCCTCTACTTACTTTATTTGCCTAAAATCTGAAATCCCTCATCCCTCTCCTGCTATTTTTTTTATTTTTTTGCTGAAATTGTTTTATAGGATCTATTTCGACTGCTATTTTGCAACCTTGTAATTGTGTCCATAAGTTAAATGTTATTTTTGTTAAGTTATATGGTGTAATGTATTTGTTTGCTTAACTAAGATTTTTTCATTTGTTCGTTTTAGTAATTTATATCGTGAAGAATTAATTTATATGCTGGAATATATTGTTTTGATAGTTTACAAGCATAAGTCTGTTAACTTCATTAATTTGTATGCTGAAACCTGTTAATTTCGTTAAGTTTTCATGCTGAAACATGTTAGTTTAGTTAAGTTTTGTGCTGAAACCTGTTAATTTAGTTAAGTTTTGTGCTGAAACTCGTTAGTTTTGTTAAGTTTATGCTAAAACATGTTAACACTTATTGTTAGAATCCTTTAACCTTGATTGTTTCTTTTTTTTAATTTTTTTTTTTTATTAAAGGTTAGTAATTATAAATGAGTCTCTTAACCTTCAAAAATATTAACTATCATGTTTGATTGTTTCATTGTTGTTTATTGTTAAATCCTTAAAAATTTTTATTAAAGGTTAGTAATTATAAATGAGTCTCTTAACCTTGGTAAGATTGTGAAGATCAAAAATATTAATTTTCCTATCATGTGTACCTTTTTAATTGTTTGTGTACCACTTTAATGTTTTTGGTTAGTATAATTTAAAGTGGGGCTTTGATCGACAGTTAAGGTTTCTCCAAGTGAATAGTCACATTAATTAAATCTAAAATTTTAAAAGTTATGAAGTGCATGAGTTAAATATGTCTGAGGAAGATCGTAGTTGGATGGATAATCGTAGGAATCCTAATAGAAGGAGTATCTCAACACAATTCATACAAGGATTACAATATTTTGTTGAGTTTGCTAGAGCACATCCGCAGTGTATACATGATGACAAGATTAGGTGTCCTTGTAAAAAGTGCAAGAATAGGAAATTTCTTAATGATGGATTGGTAAAGAAGCATCTTATGGAGGTAGGGTTTGTTGATGGTTACAAAGTGTGGGTAGCGCACGGGGAGCAGTATATGGTTGAAACAAGTGTTCGAAATCCTCCCACTGTCATACGTGATCCGCTTGTCGAACAGGAACCGTTGGTTGAGGAAGAAGAGGAGCATGTGGGTATGGATGATATGGTTCGAACTGCAGCGGGGCCAGAATTTGATTGGAACCCTGATCCAGCCGAGGAACAAAATCTTGTTGCGAAGAAGTTCATGAATTTGATGGAGTCGGCAAATGAAAAGGTTCATCCTGGTGTAGAGTCTACGGTATTGGAGTCCGTGACCGAGCTTTTGAATATCAAGTCTGATACAAATATGAGCCAACATACTTACAATCGTATCATATCATGGGCACAACGGATGCTACCTAAAGAAAACAAGATGGTTAGCAATTTTTATGACACGAAAAAGTTAGTGGGGCAAATCGGTCTTGGTTACGATAAAATTGATGCTTGCAAGAATCAGTGCATGCTTTTTTACAGGGAAAATGAGGATCTCAATTCATGTTCAGTGTGTGGACTTAGTAGGTATAAGCCACCACGTCGGGGTAGTGCCAAGCACAAGAAAAACGTGCCTCAGGCGCAGTTGCGTTATATGCCGTTAATTCCTAGATTGCAACGAATCTACGCATTGAAAGACAGCTCGAAAGCCATGCGTTGGCACAAAGAGTGTCCGCGTGAAGAGGGTGTGATGACTCATCCTTCTGATGGTAAAGCATGGAAACATTTTGATGCTACATACCCCGACTTCACTGCGGATGCTAGAAATATAAGGCTGGGAATATGCACAGATGGATTTTCTCCATTTGGACCCGGGGCAAAAACTTATTCATGTTGGCCTGTTATAGTCACGGTTTATAATCTTCCCCCATGGTTATGTATGACCGATCCTTGTCTGTATTTGAGTTTATTCGTATGATTACAGAGACTTTGGCGCCTCTATGTCATACGCACCTTAGATCGATCGTCATTGGTAGAAACCCTGGCGTTTCTAATTGCGAGAGATCCAGCATCTATTACTTTAGCGCGATTGGCAGGAACCCGGGCGATCCTGATTGCGTTTACCATTCCATCTTGGGATTATTTAGACGACGTAGTCTTTATTTTTCCCAAATAACTTCATTGCTTACGAATGTTCGTTCTTCCTACAAGATAGTACCCGTAGGGTTGTTATCCGCAGCAGAAGTTCAATGTCTCGTCTTTCCCCAATCGCTCTGAACTACGACCGGCTTGATTCCTCCAAGGATACGTAGGAAACCTGAAAAGGTTCAGCCACCCGACCGACATGGTCATCTCTCATCCCCTGCAGTTGCATTTTCCCCGGCAGATGCATTTTCCCACAGATCAGACTTCTCCCCAGCAGAAGATGTTGCTCCCCACCAGTGGACAATCATTCCCAATTTCCCATCAGATCTGAACTACGTTTGGGTTGATTCCCCTGTGGATACGTAGGTCGCCTCCAAGGTTCAGCCGTTCCATCGATCCTTTCATCTGTTTTGAAACTCATGTTCCAGAACGGATCCTTCTTTTATCGTCGACCCTCCATTGCCTTGCAAGAAGCGTCGCCGAGGGGCTACTGTTAGTACCCGATCTGAAAATGAGTTTATTAGGGCTTTCCCAAATATACAAGGACTTTATAGGAATTAGAAACCTTGCAAAGACTTGTCCCGGATTCCCAAAATATGTCTCATTATTCTAGAACACCCTAAATATGGTCAAAATATGGTTTCCTTAAACCATGCAGAAACCCTAGCTTAGGAATCACGTCAGCCCGCAACCTTGGCCACGCGGCCAACCTTGCTGCGCCTCCGACCTTGGCCACGCGGCCACTCTTGTCGCCGTCTTCAATCATGGCCAGGCGGCCAACCTTGTCCCGGATGATCTCAGCCGTCAGATCTTCCCATCAGTTTACTATATAAATCCATTCCATCCCATTGGTTAAAGGATCCGAATTTGAGAGCTCTTAAGGGATGATTTTTCTCCCAAATCAAGTCATTCAAGCCTCCAAAAACACTCTCAAGAATCCCAAGAAGATCCATATTATTTCTTGCCAACAAAGATAAGTTTTCTAACTTTTTCTTCATGTTCTTGCCATATTATTAATTTAGATCCATAATATTCATATTCTTAATATGTTTATTCATGTGTTCTTCATAATATTCATGTTCCTAACATCTTTATTCATATTTTCTTCATGACATTCATATGTTCATAATATGTTATTCGCATGTTCATCATATTCATAGATTAAAACCTTATTTATGCTATATTTAGGGTTGCGACCTTCATAATTATGTGTTATTTCATAGCCGATGATGATCTAGGGTTCATCAACCCAAGGATGATCTAGGAACTACTTTTAAACCCTAATCTTTAGGTAATTCCCCATCATTATGCATGATCCCGATTCTTCTGCCTATTCTAAATTCTTCTCGAACTACGCTGACCTGAGCTTCTCACATTGAGAGGAACGTAGGCAATCTTCGGATCCGGTCTCAATCACTAACACACTACATACACCGCATCATGATAGAAAGACCGATCAATTCGGTCAATAGGAGTGATAACGTGAATATTCTTCTCTTGTTGTAATTTGACCCCCGAACCCATTAAACATGCTTTTTCTGAAAGTTTTGGCTATAATTAAAACGGCGTGGCGACTCTCATAATTTTAATGTTGCTATGAATATCCCAAATTCAAACACACGTATTCACAGTGGCGACTCTGCTGGGGACTGCTTTGAAACTTTTTCAAACTTAGTGGGTCTAACTTTCGTTCTTATCATGATGTTTGCCATGTTCTTACATGCACCTCACACCTTGCCATGTTTATACATGCACCTCACACTTTGCCATGTTTGCACATGCACCTCACACTTTGCCATGTTTGCACATGCACCTCACACTTTGCCATGTTTGCACCTCACACTTTGCCATGTTTGCACATGCACCTTGTATTTTTGCCATGTTAATATGTGTACCTTGTATTTTTTTCAATACATGTATTTTTTGTACTTTCCCTATAGTACTAAGGTCAAACGAGACTTTGCTATGCTCTCTTGTACATTCTTATCCTCTCCCTCTTCTCTCTCTCTTGCATTGCATTGCATCATTCAAGCATTCAAAAACTTCTCTCTTTTCTCCCTAAAAAGAATTAGTTTCTTGCCACACACTACCACTAGTCCGTGTCAGCACTGCACAGGTCCCCATTACCCGGAGTATTCGATGTGCAGGAATTTGTGCGCTACTGTCGCACTCTTTTCGAGTCACTCGTCTACTCCACTCACCGTGTACGTTCCACGAGCGGTGGGAACCTTTATCCTACCCGTGTCAACCCACACATAGAGATTAGGACACTCCTTGGACCAACCATTTAGGATGTAAATAAATGCAAAACTTTTCGTTAAATAAAATGTGCATTGCATCTAGGCGACCTCTAAGGTCCATCGCTCACCCCTTGGGCCATCTATCAAAATTCCTCATCTTGGCCTATATAGGTTACCTACCCATCATTGCGATCCATTTGGGTCTACCCTTCATCTCGACCCGCATTGGTCAAAATCCCACCATCCTTTGGCCTCTTAGGACAACTTTATCTACCTTTGACCTCCTAGGTCAACCTTTGACCGCCTAGGTCAACCTTCCCAACCTTTGACCTCCTAGGTCAACCTTATCTACCTTTGACCTCCTAGGTCAACCTTTGACCCCTTAGGTCAACCTTATCCGCCTTTCACCTCTTAGGTCTACCCTTGACCGCCTAGGTCAACTTTATCCGCCTCCGACCTCTTAGGTCAACCCTTGACCTCCTAGGTCAACCTTATCACCTTTGACCCCCTAGGTCAACTTTATCAACCCCCTACCTCTTCGGCCGAACCTATTCCTTGCCCCGGACGGATCTTGTTTACGTCGGAAAAGCCCACTTTTGCCCCAAGCTATGGTCCACCCGGGTTACACTCTTAGTCCGACTGGATCACTAAGGTCCGCCCGAGTCCCTATAGTGGTCCGGCCGGATCTCATGTTTCCACTTTTCCTTCCTTTTTGACTTTCTGATCTATACTCTAACAATCTCCCACCTATAGATCAACCGCATATAATCCCCGTATCCGTCTTCAACTCATCTTTAGTGCCTTCCTAGTGCTCACCTCGATCATGGTAGTGTCGTCCACCTCCTCTATTCTCCAAGCCCCATTTAAGCTATGCATAGCTTCAATTTATTAAGGTTCACAACCTTGGTCAACATGTCAGCCGGGTTCTCCGATCCTTTAATCTTCTCTAGCCTTAAGATCTTCATTTCCAAGAGATGTCTGATGTAGTGAAACCTCAGCTCGATGTGCTTCGTTCTAGAATGAAACACTGGATTCCTTGCTAGATGAATTGCACTCTGACTGTCATTGTAGAGAGCATTACCATTTCGCGTCTTCCCAAGTTCACCCAAGAAGCTCTGCAGCCATACCATTTCTTTGTTTGCCTCTGTCACTGCCACATATTCTTCTTCCGCAGTACACTGAGCCACGATCTTTTGCAATTTAGAAGCCTAGGAGATTGTCGTACCACCCAATGTAAACACATAACCCATTAACCTATAGTACTTCTCCTCTTATCACGATCACTTGATTCCAAATCCGCATCAACATAACCTGCTAACAAGACATCCTTGAGAAACAGAGAGCCTTACCAGCAGTACCCTTTAAGTAACGAATGATCCATTTAACCGCTTCCCAATGTTGCTTTCCTGGATTTCCCATGTACCGGCAGACTACTCCCACCGCATATGCAATGTCCGGCCTTGTACACACCATTGCATATATTAGACTCCCCACTGCCGAAGCATATGGAGGTTAGCCATCTTGTCACGCTCCTCCTTGCCCTTAGGTGAGTCTTTTTCAGATAGCTTAAAATGACTACCCAACGGCGTACCTGTTGGTTTTTCCCTTCCATGAAAAATATTGCCAAGACCTTCTCGAAGTATTATGCTTGTGAAAGAACCAACTTACCCGACTCCCTATACCGGTGAATTCGCATACCCAAGATTTTCTTGGCCTCTCCCAAATCCTTCATCTCGAACCGCTCTGACAACTGTGTCTTCAATTGTTTACCTCTCTATTGCTAGAGCCCGCTATTAACATGTCATCCACATATAACAATAAGATTATATACCCCTTGTTAGTGTTCTTGAAGTAGGAACAATGATCCATCTCACATCTAACAAAATTAATGTCATGCATGAATCCATCAAACTTCTTGTACCACTACTAGGAGCTTGTTTAAGGCCATACAAGCTCTTAGTCAACCTGCAAACCAGTTCCTCGTTACCCTTAGACAAGTATCTCTATGGTTGTACCATGTAAATCTCTTCCTCCAAATCCCCATCCCCATGAAGAAAGATCGTCTTTACATCCATATGTTCCAGCAACAAATTATCTGCCACTACTAGCCTTAGAACCATTCTGATAGTAGTCATCTTCACAACAGGAGTGAAGACCTCGGTGTAGTCAATACCATATTTTTGCTGAAACCCTTTTACAACCAACCTTGCCTTGTAACGCTTACTGTCGTTTACTTCCTCTTTGATCCTGTAAACCCACTTGTTATTCAATGCCTTCTTCCCCTTTGGTAGTTTAATCAACTCCCAAGTTTCATTGGCCTTTAATGAGTCCATCTCATCACCCATCGCAGCTTTCCACTTATCAACAAGTTCAATACGAATAGCCTACGCATAACATTCTGGTTCACCACTATCAGTCAACAACAAATAGTAATTCGAAGGAGAATACCTATCTGGTGATCCACGCACTCTGCTGGATCTACGCAGCGGAATATCCGGTCCTGGAGTATGTGGTTCATCTTCAGTGACCCCCTGATCTTGGTCATCATGAACCGTCTTGCTCACACCCGAGTCTGGAATATCCACCTCAATAATTTTTGGTTTCGAACTAACCCCATCAGATGCCCCCTTTCTATCCTTGTATAAAACATGTTCATTCAATATAACATCCTGACTACAAATAACATTATGATTTTGGTCATCCAAAAATTTGTACCCGAAGTTATCCCCGCCATAACCAATGAACGTACACTTTACAGACTTAGAATCTAATTTAGTTCTATCAGTAGAATCAATATGAACATATGAAATGCAGCCAAATATGCGAAGAAAGGACAAATTTACCTGCTTGCCACTCCATTCTTCCTCTGGAATCTCGTTCCCCAATGGTACCGAAGGTCCCCGTATTGATCAAGAAAGCCGCCGTGTCAACCGCATATGCGCAGAACGTCTTCGGAAGTCCACACTTCAACCTAATACCTCTAGCCCGCTCGTTCAATGTCTTGTTCATCCTCTCTGCAACCCCGTTGTGTTGAGGTGTCCCCTTAGGGGTCTTTACCATATGAATCCCATTCGCATCACAATATTCCTTGAACTCCCGGAGCTCATACTCCCCACCATTATCAGACCTCAAGCTTTGACCTTGAGTTCTGTCTGTGTCTCTACCAAGGCCTTCCACTCCAAGGCCTTCCACTTCTTAAATACCCCGAAAGCTTCACATTTCCCCTTTAAGAAGTAAACCAGACCTTCCTTATAGAATCATCAATGAAGGTCATGTAATATGACGCACCACCTAGAGAAGTTGCCGGAGCGGGTCCCCACAAATCCGTGTGAACCAATTCTAACTTTGCTTCCCTCAAAGCCCTACCTATCTTGAGAAATTACTCCTTGCCTGTTTGCCAAACACACAATCTTCGCAAATTCCCACGTTGACTGTCTTCAAACCCGGTAGTCTTCCCTTTGAGCAAAGTACCCGCATCCCCTTCTCACTCATGTGATCCAATCGACAGTGCCACAATTTTGTATCACCCTTAGCTGATGCTACCGCGATACTATCCTTGGTGTTGTTTGCCAAATACAATGTTCCTTCCTTATTACCTCGAGCGATCTCAGAATCTCCCTTGGTAATAACCCAGTTCCTGCAGCTAAAAGTTACCGTGTAACCTTCTTCATCCAGCTGACCAACTGATAGCAAGTTCTTATTCATACTCGGAATGTGTCTGACCCCGTGTAGATGTAGAAACTTCCCGTCCGATGCTCCTATTTTGACATCCCCTTGCCCTTGATTTCTAAAGGCTCGCCATCCGCCAGATAGACCTTTCCGAAATCACCAGAAGTATAATTTTCCATCTCCTCTGCATGCCCGCATGAGTGGAATGATGCCCCTGAATCCAGCACCCATGATTCTAGTGCACTACTAACACTTAGAATCAGTACATCATCACCCTCAGTTTCCACATTCGCCGATTTATCCCCTCGCCTGGGACAATCCCTCTTGTAGTGTCCTAACTCCTTTCAATGGTAACATTCAACCGATGCCTTTGCAACCCTTGGTCTTTCTATGTTCTCTACGGCTTTACCCTTACCACTAATTACACTTTCCTTTGATTCTGTTCTCCCTTTGTTGCTAGAACCTGACCTTCCTATACTAGTCATAGCCAAAGTTGATCCCGAAGTAGACGGTGTCCCCAAGTTCTTTATACGATTTTCCTCGCTCAGAAGTAGATCCTTGGCATCATCAAACTTCAATTTATTCTTACCCACTGAAGCACTTAACGCTGTCACCGTCCCGCTCCAACTTGCTGGTAAGGATGCTAGCAAAACCAAAGCATGAACCTCATCACCGAAAGTAATCTCCAACGCAGCCAATGAGTCTATAATATCCATATACTCATAGATGTGTTTAGCTAATGATCCTGCCTCTTGCATCTTGAGATTCCCCATCTTGTGAATCAAATCTACCTTGTTGACTGCAGATGGTGTTTCAAATCTCTCAGTAAGATAATCAAGTAGCTCCCTCGTAGTCTTAGCCTTCTTGGTGGTTTTAGCGATCCACTTCGACAAAGTGGATCTAATCACCCCTAGGGTTTTCCTATACAGGATACCCTAATCCTCCTGGTTTTCGCCTTCTGGTTTGACTCCCAATAGAGGTGTATAGAGATCCTTACCATACAAGAGATTTCTATCTGCATCCTCCAAAACATATAGTCAGAATCATCGAACTTTTCCACCGCTTGTTTATCCTTGCCCATTCTTGACTGCTTGAATAAACCCTTGGTTCGTCTAACCAGAGCTCTGATACCAGTTGTTATGGTATAGACCCTCCAAACCAAACAGATCGTAAGAATATAATGCGCAAACCCAACAAGCAAGAACAATAAAAGAAGCAAAACAGTAAGGAGAACACAAAGAATTATTTACCCAGTTCGTCAATATTTTTGACTACGTCTGAGGGCACTACCAAGCCAGGATCTTGCACTATAATATGTTAATATGGAGTTACAATGAGTTATGGGGCGGAACCCTGCTTATATAGCCAACCTAGAATAAGACCTAAACTTAGACACAAAAGGAATCCCGAAAACACCCGAGCAAGGTCTGATATGAGAGCTGCTTGGCTAGATTGTTGAAGCACGGGCGTGCCAAAATACAAGGCACAGCCGTGCAGTGTCGGCAAACAGTCCTATTCAGTTTTAGTTTCCAATTTTGATGAGTTATCTTCTAATATTACATTTAGGGCTTCCTTGTACAACTATAAATACATAACCACGACCAAAATATTTTTTGATTGAAGGAAAGAGCTAGGATACACATTAGAGAGCCACAAATAATGTCAAGGAGGGGGCCGGGGGCTTAGAGCCATAGGGGGCAATCCTACAACCCGACCATGACCGTGTTGTGTGTGTTCATAGAGAGGAGAGATAAATATATGAGAGGTTGATTTAGGAGAGTAGTCATATTTAAATCTTAGTGATTTCATGTGCGAAGTTATAATTACCATCACATATTATTATAGTAATATTCTAGCTTGGTGCCCCCAGATGTAGTCATGTGTTGACGAACAAAGTTAACAAATATCAGTGTTATTTTATTTCATATTATTGGTGTTGTTTATTCTCCATGTTTGGACTGCTAGTATGGGCTAGGTGGATGTGAAGATCCCACCAAATCCCCTACAATGTCCTTAAATGAATGTCCATTTCTAAAAAAAAAATGTCCCAAGATGAATGTCTTTTTTGAAAATAATTTTGTTCCTAATTGTTTTTTTACCAAATTTTTTTCAATAGTTCCTTTATACTTGCAAAACTAAATACTCCCTCCGTCACAACACAAGTAGGACTTCTTTCCCTTTTAGGCCGTCCCATGACACTTGAGACTGCCCAAAATGAAAATCTTTTAATATATTTATATTCAACCAACCCTACAATTTAACCCCACTCATTCTCTCTCTTTATTTTCCACTACTCAATTTATTCAAGTAACACTACTATTTACCCCACTCATTCCCTCTCTTAATTTTCTACCATCTCTTAATTATTGTGCCCACTCCTCTAGTCCTACTTGTGCTGGGACGGAGGGAGTATTTGGAAATATTTAATGTAATTAAATGCTCAGATATTATAAAAAATTCGAGGTGTTACACATACTATATGTCGTATTTGACTTGTCAATATTTTTAAAGAATTATCTGCTTAATTTGTTTATGCATCGCTTGTACTACAATCGCAAAACAACACTTAAGATTGCTTCCTAATTTGAAAACACTATTTATATTTGTACAAATAAAAAAAGAAAGTGCGACATTTGTTATACGACGAAATGAGTGAGAGCAATGTTAGGAGCACAAAGTAAGCTCACAAAATCTTGCTCACACAATGAGTTGGTGATATTTTATGAGTTGCATCGATAATGGATCCGTCACTCTACTTAAAAACACCAATAATATCATTACATATAGAATTTTGTAAGCAAGATTTTGTGACTTTTTTTGTGCCCTAGTATTATTCAATGAGTAATGGTTTTTAGCCTGATGGTTCAACATCCATCCTTTGCATGCATATGGTCACATGGTGGAGTGATTTTCATGGGGAAAAAACCAGAAGGGATTTCACTTTAGATCAGTGACGGGGCTACGTGGGGTTCAAAAAGGCAATTGCCCCGATTGATTTTAAAAAAATAAAAATTTGTTAGTGTAAAATTTACATTTTTTTTTAATTTAGGGCAATTTGTTGAAATTTGCCTCTTTTGAGATAAAAATAATACTAATAAACTAGAGTTTGTTTTTCCCCCTCATTGACTAAAATATACTCCCTCCGTCCCTCTTTAACTTACAAAAAATGAGTTGGACACATTAATTAAGGAAAAAGTGAAAAAGATGATGTGTTGTGAGTATAGAGGGTTGAGTGGGAGAGAGAAAGTGGGATGTAAAGTGGATAGTTGTTGTGAGTATGACAAGTGGGTCCCACCATTTTAAAAGTATTAAAACATTTCCATTTTAAGACTTTTTAAGTTAAAGTGAGACAACCAAATGAGTAATTTTTGTAGATTAAAGAGGGACGGAGGGAGTAGTTAAAATTGTACTCCCTCCGTCCCAGAGTAAAAGTCCTACTTTCCATTTTGGTCCCAGAGTAAGAGTCATATTCTTAAAATGGCAAAGAATCTTTATTATTCACCTCACTCATTCTCTCTCCTATTTTACTTTTATACTCACAACACCAATCAATTCACTATTTTTTCTCACTCATTCTCTCTCTTATTTTACTTTTACACTCACAACATTTACATCACTTCTAATATTTATTAATAAGCGTGCAAATAAGAGGTAGAACTCTTACTTCGGGACGGAGAGAGTATGATTTACAATCTTTGCCCCCGTGACACGGAAATTTTTGGCTCCGCTGGGTTGGATTTGGTTTGGTTGTTAACTAAACCCTACAGGTCAATATGGTCAAATAGAGAGAAAAGAAACGGTCCGATTGAGTTGATGTATTAAAAGGCGACTTTGGCAAAGTCGCCATCATACGAGATCTCTTTTCAATAATCTGAAATAATTTCAGACTACTTTTTTTTTTCCCCAAAATTAATTTCAATTTTTTTTAATACTATCCACTCACCCAACACGCACAAGAGGGAGATTTAATAATCAAGAAAAGATACAGAAAAAAGAAAAATACCAAATCAACACGGAGAAGGAAGAAGAAAAAACTCATCTTCATCAACTAGTTGCCATTTTCTTACCAATTTACGCACCTGTCAATTTAATCTGACTTTTCTTTGACACTTATTTTACTTGTATAATTTCTCTTCCCCTCTATCCATTTTCTATTCAACTCTTTCTTTCTTTACATTCTCGCATATTCTTCTGATTTGAAGCCGCCGGAACCCATAATTGCCGACTAGTTTGCTGCAATTTCTCAGGTACTTACCGGATTCTCTTTTGAGTTTTCAAATTTGAAAATGAAAAACCCTTTTTTTTTCTTGATTTTTTAAAATCTTATGCAAGTGTGTTTTGGACAAATTTTATTGATTTTGGGTGCATGAATCAATTGTGATTTTAAAACAAGTTTTAGGGCTGTTAATGTTTGCTTGATTTTCAGTGGGTTAGTTGTGGTTATGCACACTTAAAATTGGAGATTTTATAGGAAATCTTGAAAGTCAAACTTACTTTTGTACAGTATGTTATCTTATCATCAAGAATGTTGATTACACAGATATTAGTAGTATTTTGTAAAATTAGTTTCAATTCTTTGTGGATTATGATTGATCATACAGATTTATGTTTCTTTTTTCCCTTTATCAAAATTATCGATATAAAGCCCGATTAAGAAAGTAAAAGAGGTGACTGCATCATCTTCCCTGTTTCTGTGCTTTCTGCTTTTGAGGTTTTCTCTTTTTTTCAACTTCATCTCATCATATGATCATATGTTAATGTGATCCTCGCGTTCTGCAGTTTATATCATACTTTTAACATTTCTTGCTTCTATCGAAATGTTAGTTTAAATTTGATGTAATTCTGTTTATGTTTTTGTTTTTTGTTAATTTGCGTAATCTGACAAGGTTTATTCTTTCTTTTCTGCTCTATTTCCAGGCGGTGTGAAACTTTTGGCAAATTCGATTTTTTTTTTTTTTAATTGAAGTTAAGTTCAGGTCTTTCTACCTATTGATTGCCTGGTCGAAACCTACAACTACTTCCTAATTAGATATGTTTGGCCTTAAGAAACCTCATCTCCACAGACATTCTAAGCAGACCTCTGTTGACCCGGGATTCCCTGGTCATAGTAAGTCAAACCCTTTTGATTCTGACGATGAATCAGATACCAAAAATACCCCTAATCCAGCAAGAAGAACTTCTTCTGAACCGACTATGGTGGACGCAAATTTAAGATCTAGTCTTTTCGATGACAATGAAGTTAAAGGTGCCTCATCATCTTCAAACTCCGTTAATCACGCAGCGAGAAACAGATACAAGAATGACTTTCGTGAATCTGGAGGACTAGAGAACCAGAGTGTGCAAGAATTGGAGGACTATTCTGTATACAAGGCTGAAGAGACTACAAAGACAGTCAACAGTTGTCTTAAAATTGCAGAGGATATACGTGAGGATGCTACCAAGACTTTGGTTACTTTGCATCACCAGGGCGAGCAAATTACTAGGACGCACATGGTTGCAGCGGACATTGACCAGGATCTTAGTAGGGTATGCCTCTTATTCATGGCTTATATTTAATACTCCCTCCGTCCCAAAATGATCTCCATCTTTTTTCACTGTTACTACGAAGGATCTTTGAGCAATAATTTTAGATTGACTCAATTGTACTAACGAAAAATCTAAAATTTGTTTTTCACACACCATCAACAATACTTTCAGTAACAAGTTTTAGATTTTCATTAGGATAATTAAGTCAGCCTAAAATCATTGCTCAAAGTTCCTTCGTAGTAACGTCGAAAAAAGTGTGAAGATCATTTTGGGACGGACAGAAATGGAATTGATGATGTGTATTATTAGCTGATATGAACCAAGAAAGTTGGATAACACGTGCATTTAAGGTCAACTTCAGGATGCTGTTACTTTTTGGTTTTCTATAATCTACCTATTACTTATTCCTTTAAATTACCAAGCATGTGTCAAAACCCTTTGTTCCATAAAAATAGATCTGTTTTCGATTCTATTAAACTCTGAAGTATATTGCTACTTCAGTTTCAAATTTTATCATTTTCAGATCAGACTTTTGGAATTGGAAATATAAGTCAGTTCTTGAAAGTAGGAGTCCTTATGAGGAACTCAAACTGCCGTCCCCTGAGTTTGGCCGAATCCCAGCGCCCTTCCTTTCCTTTTTGCCAAATCCCATTGGTTTCTCATCTGCCGAAGTCCGTAAAACTTTTATGTTAAATTAAGGGTATGAAAGTCATTTATTACTTATCTAGTATATCAAATATTTTAAGTAAAAAAAGTGGAAAAGGAACCCCAAAATCTTCTGAAGATGCTCTTTCTTTCAATTGGTAATTAGCATGTGTAGTAATGTGACATTTGTGAACTTGGTATACTGTGTGCAAAACTATAGGGTTTCGACTCCAAAATCAATATGTCAGTATGCCGATCACCTCACACTCTTCTTGTTGTTTCGAATAATTGGATGGAACTTGTCATATGTGCTGACCCTGTTTCATTTTAGATATATCTTTTCCTTGTTCTTACTGGAATCCTTATTGAAGTAACCAGAAATGTCTGATATTTGTTTCAGGGTGAAAAGCTTTTGGGAAGTCTTGGGGGGATGTTCTCCAAAACTTGGAAGCCTAAGAAAAATCACCATATAAAGGGGCCTGTTGATATGAGAGGTTCGTCTTCATTTCAAGTCCTAAAAATAAAATGCTGGTTGTTACGAGGGAGGGGGGGGAGTGATTATTGGGTGCTAGTGGGATACTTTGAGGTAGAAAAGCGGGATAAGGGATAATATGCATTTGATCATGTTGACTTGGTTGACTCACTATAATAAGTTTTGCAGATGATCCAGCTCAAAGAAGAGGTAATCATTTGGAGCAGAGGGAAAAACTGGGGCTAACAGCGGCTCGTAAGGACCGCTCAAATTCAAGAACACCTCCTCCTGAACCAACCAATGCACTGCAGAAGGTCGAGGTATGCACATAAGAGCAAATTCACTCTTTCATTTTGGGACAGAGGTAGTACAAAATACTACTCTCTCCATCCCACAATAAATGTCGTGTTTCTGAATTAGGAAATAGCCTTGGTGAAAATTTACCAATGCAGATGCAATGTAACAAGTAAAGCACATTCCTTTAAAACGTTGACAAGTCATGCGACATTTATCATGGGCCGAAGGGAGTATTTGAATGTGATAGGTTATTGAGTTTCTTGTTTTTTCCTTTACTTAAAAACTTTAATCAATTTCCTACGCCTTGACACCTCTTGTCACCCAAAAACTCAAAACAAAAACAAAGAACGTCGAAACAAAGACTATAGTAAGTCCACAGTATTTCACAATGAACTCTTTATCAGCTTACCTAAAGCTGTCATGAGTTACGTAAATTTGTATAACTGACTAATATACAAATTTGCTGCTCTTATTTATTCGTTTTGTTGCTGATGGTGATTTATAGTTTCATGACCTGTTGCCTCATATCATATCTGGGATAATATTGCAGGTAGAAAAGAAGAAGCAAGATGATGGGCTCTCGGAATTAAGTGATTTACTAGGGGAGTTGAAGGGTATGGCTGTTGACATGGGCTCTGAAATTGAAAGGTAATTCTGCAAGATCCTACCACCCCCCTCCTCCTCCTCCTCCTCCTCCTTAGCTTAATTGCCTGGATAATCAACTATCAGATCTTTTTTTTTTTTAACTGTGTTTCTAAAATAGTAATTTTACATTGTGTGAAAATTGCAGGCAAACTAAAACCATGGACCCTCTTCAGGATGATGTGGATGAATTAAACTTCAGAGTGAGAAATGGCAATGCACGTGCACGCCGTTTGCTTGGGAAATAGAGTGGATCTTTTTATGTGCCTTTTGGAGGACCTCAAACATGACTACAAGATCCATTCACTTCCCAGATTATTATTTTTCTCGCCTGTCCTCCTTCCATCTGTACAAACTTAAGTTCCCAGATTATTATTTTTCTCGTCTGTCTCACATTATTTCAAAGTTTCTAATTTTGAGTTTGTACTTGTACTTGGAATTAGTATGTTGTGTAAGATATAAAGCTGTTGTAACCACTTGGGCATATATGTCAATAAATATGAAGCATAACAATTTATGTAGCCTACATATTCTTATTCATCCTAGATTTTTTCATTTCATGTTCAATGTTTAAATGGATAATCGTTCTTGTCCATCACCATTCAATGAAAATCTCTCATTTTTACAGAGTTGCAGCTTTACTGCAAATTTCTGTTGACCTAGCTTTCAACATGAAATCAGGTATCCAATCTGTTAGAGTAAATGACTTTGAATAAGTCAAATTTGAGAAGAAAAAGGAAAGTAATTAAATCCTTTTTGGGATTTAATTAAAGGCTCCTTCTGTCTTCTGGTTTAGGTCTCTAGCCTATAAATACTAGCCATAAACTAGTATTTTTCTGTGCTTGATTCAATTGACATGGAGAGAGAGAGATCAGTGATTCTAAATCTAGGGATTTGCATAGCTAGGAACTTTGTGATCAAAGTTTATGCAAACATAGATTAGTGTGATTATCCTCATGTAATTGTTTCTCCGCCATAATAATATCTGTTTCCCTTTGCCCGTGGAGGTAGCCAATAGAGATTGGTGAACCACGTAAATTCTGTGTTGTTATTTTGTGTTCATTATTATTTATCTCTTGGGTCTGATTTACTAACAAGTGGTATCAGAGCTTGGTTGAAAAGGAGAATTAGCATCGACGGAAGAGATCCAAGATCGAAGAAAAACAAGGTAGCAGTTTCTGGTCCGTTTTTATCCAGCGCAGCGGTGAAGAAAAAGGCGTAGCGCATTCGTTCACCGTTGGATCGTGCTGATTTTCGGTGAGTAGCTTCGGGACTCATAGATCTTCTATCTGAACGGTGGAGATCGGATTTTGATGTCCGTAGAATCCGAAATTGTATCCGGACAGAAGCTGCTGGTGTTTTATCTTCGATTGTATGCGTTTGGAGTTTCTTGTTGCAATTTCTCTTATTGGCACCAGAGCCGGGTTAGGTGAGAAAGATCAGGGCATTCCGATGCGCTGGAAAGAGATGGATTCCGGGATGAACAAGAAAATCAACAAGTCTGACGGGAAGAACAGGTTTATTATCTGATAGAAGATTATGCATCGGGCGTGCAGATAGCGGGTAGAAAAAGTGTAGATCGCGTGCAGAAAACGTTCAGTTCGCGTGCAGTCTTGGTGCGGGTCGCGTGCAGTTTTAGTACAGTTCGCGTGCAGTGTTGGTGCGGGTCGCGTGCAGTTTTGGTGCAGATCGCGTGCAGTTTTTTTCTTCGATCTTGGATCTCTTCCGTCGATGCTAATTCTCCTTTTCAACCAAGATCTGATACCACTTGGTGCAGTGCCGTTTTTTCCGTGCAGTCTGCGTGCAGTGTCCGTGCAAAAATCTGTGCTAGAAATAGCAAATCTGGTAGATCTAAATCTGAAAGTTCGTCTGGTGTTCGGTGATGATCCAAGAATGCATCTAGAACGTTTCGGTGTCTAGTATCTACATCTGAAGACGGAGATTTGAAGCTAGGATTCTGTGATCAGAAGTTAGCTGTCTGGTATAATCTGAAGATCTAATATCTGTTGTAGTCTATTCTAGTGATCTAGAAGTAGATACAAAATTTGTGTTGCCCGAGGCAATAATCTGGTTAGATTTCAGAGTTGTACATCTGACTCCGCGTCTGAAGAGTTCTGAGTCGGCTGCAGCAATGGCGAGCAGTGACAATCTGAATGAGGATGGAAATTATGCCCTGGTGACCGAAGAAGAAGCGTGCAAGGAAGTTGCATGGGTTCTAGATTCGGGAGTTTTTTATCGCATGTGTTCGCGCAAGGAGCAGTTTACAACGTACAAGCAGAAGGATGGAGACCGTATTTATATGGCTAATGGATCTATCTGCGAGGTAGTTGGCATGGGCTCTGTAAAGGTGAGAACTTCTGGTGATAAATATCTCACATTGAACAAGGTAAGACACGTTCCACAAGTAGCAAAGAATCTGGTATTACTTAGTCCGTTGGACAAGAAGGGATACAGTTTCAAAGGTGAAGGTGGAGATCTGGATGTCTACAAAGTTTCGAATGTGATTCTGAAGGGCGAAAGAAAAGATTCCTTGTGTATCCTCCAAGGTTCTGAGATTAGTGAGGGCGTTGGCGAGCAGGTGGAGCATCGTTTTACTCTAGGCCGGAGTGACTGGGCATGTCACGGCTAGAAGATCAACACACACCGGTTCTATCAGTCATGGTTGGCATGATCCAATGTCGACTGGATGGGCCACAACTGAATGACTGTTAGTCGCCCGTTGGGGCGATTCTGAGTGCCCGTAGGTGCACATCTGGGTGTCCGTAGGATACATTGCATGCAGAAAATCTGATTGTCCAGAGGACAAAGTTGTTTGTCTGGTGAGGCAAATTCTGAGTGTCTTGAAGATACATGGTGCAAAAAATCTAGTGTCTTTGACGAAAGACAGACTGAGGCAAAGCTTGAAAAAATCTGGTACGAATGATGTGGCTCAAGGTGGATGCTATGTCGAAAAATCGTGCATCTGAATTATTAGGGGAGATTCAAAGTCAAGGTGGAGATTGTTAGAGTAAATGACTTTGAATAAGTCAAATTTGAGAAGAAAAAGGAAAGTAATTAAATCCTTTTGGGGATTTAATTAAGGGCTCCTTCTGTCTTCTGGTTTAGGTCTCTAGCCTATAACTACTAGCCATAAACTAGAATTTTTCTGTGCTTGATTCAATTGACATGGAGAGAGAGATCAGTGATTCTAGATCTAGGGATTTGCATAGCTAGGAACTTTGTGATCAAAGTTTATGCAAACATAGATTAGTGTGATTATCCTCATGTAATTGTTTCTCCGCCATAATAATATATGTTTCCCTTTGCCCGTGGAGGTAGCCAATAGAGATTGGTGAACCATGTAAATTCTGTGTTGTTATTTTGTGTTCATTATTATTTATCTCTTGGGTCTGATTTACTAACACAATCTAATCCATCTGCCTACTTATGCTGGCTTAAGAAAATGATGCAATCCACTCCTTAGACCATCCCCAACTGTTTAATGCAAAATTTGCACTATTTTCTATAAGGGTTAATTGCAATTTAGGGGGGGTCTTCTAAAAGGGGACCCATAATTTTTATATTTTTTTTTGGCCAAATCAGGGCTTCAAATGCAAAATTTTCGCTAGTTAATGGCTTTTTAACGATTTTTGTTAGAAAAGTCAGTTAAGTATCATGTACAGGACACGAGATCTGCAAAATGGACGAACTTGTAATTTATATTAGTTATTAAGGACTTTAGTGAAATTTATGAAGCTTAAGTCTAAAGACTATAGGTTAAGGGGTCAATTGTGAATATCCATTCATCTTCAACCTTATGCACAACCCCAAATCTCCACCACCTGAAACTACCACCTAGCCCTCCATGCCATTACCACCACCCGCCACCATTAATAATGTTATACACCATATTCATCATTTTCAATTCATTTTTTTCTCAATTAAATTCGTAAATTAATCTTAAATTAAAACCAAACAACATTTTAATCTAAAATGAAAGATCAAAATTAAAAAAAGCCATATATATATATATATATATATATATATATAAAATCAGATCTGGGTTTGCAGGAGTTAAGTACCTTTTTCGTCCCTGAACTATTTAAGTTTTTACCTTTGCGCCACTAAACAATTTTTTTTTACCTTTTCATCCTTGACCTTTATATTTCATTGATTATGTAGTCCTTCCGTCAACACACCATCTAAACCACCGTTAAAATGGCTGATGTGGCATGCTTGTGTGGCATTGCTTGCTTATGTGGAACAATGACTATAAAAAATTTGTTGTTCAGGAAATTTAGGGGATGAAACTGAAAAATATTAAACTTGATAACCTAAATACATTTTCAATAAATGAGGAGGGTTTTAAATGTAAATTATTTTAATAACAAAGCCTTGATTATTCTCCTCCTTCCCAACCAACGCATTACCAGGACGGTCGCATCCCCCCTCTCTCCAGCGGCGTCATCTCCTTTATCTCCGGCGAGGTTACCCGCTTTATCTCCGGTGACGTCACCCGGTTTATCTCCGGCAACGTCACCCGCTTCTTCACTACCGCCCCTATGCTTTAATGTCCGACTTTCTTCTTCCTTTCATGAACCCTAATCAATCTACTCTCAAACCCCAAAATCCCTCTCTGATTCGTAACCCACCTCCAAATTCCTCTCTAGTTCGTAACCCACCTCCATTTTCTTCCCAATCCGCCTCTCACCCTCACTATTTTCTTCAAAAATTAAAGTCTCCCTCCATCCCGTTCTTTCTCTTCCCGAGAGGTACCACTATCCTTTGCACCAAATTTGGAGCAAGGGATAAATTTATAAGAACATTGTGAAAAAATTCGTTATTGTTTCACATTTATAAATAATATTAAGTTGTATAAATTTTATATTGTAAAATCTTTTCATATATATCAAATATAAAAACAGATATTTAAAAAGAAAAAAAAAGAAGAAAAACACGATAGTGCATCACTATCCTTTGCACCAAATTTGGAGCAAGGGTTAAAGTTGCTCTATGATAGAGTAATGTTTAGAGTTTTGTTGGAGCAATACAATGCTCTATTTAAGAGTTTTGGAGTGCCGTTGGAGATGGTCTTATTAGGGACTTCCAACTCTCCAGGTCGTAATCAAAAAGTTTCGCCATGTATAATTAGCTTAATACTCCATCTGTTCCTAAATGAGTGTCTATTTTCAGGAAATTTTTGTCCCAAAATGAGTGTCCATTTTGATCATAACTTTGTCCCTAAAAGTTTTTTTCCAAATTTTCTTTTCACTGGTCTCTTTATACTTGCAAAAACTAAATGTTTGTAAAGAAGATTACAAGATTATATATGAATTTTGCCACCAAATTGTAAAAAAAATTATGTCTCTTAAAATAAAATTGGATATTTATTTAGGATCAGAGGTAGAGGTAGTACTTCATTCTCTTCCCCTGTTTCTTTCTCAAGTGATCCTGATTTTCACTTACAAGGATGTGTTGTCTATGGAAGTAAACTACAGTCGTCACCTAAGTATGAAGTCTTTGTTTCTATATACTCCATATTAAAAACACTTTGGTAGGCAACAGGCGAGTTAAGTACCTATTTGGTCCATGACGTTTAGACTTTTGTACGATTCAGTCCTTGAACCCAATTCGTTTACATTTCCGTCCTCAGACTACCTATTTCGCTTACAATCTCATCCTTCCGTCTCATTTCTGTTAAAAATTCCGTTAAATGTGCATATGTGGCACAATGATGTCATAAAAAGCTGAGTTGGTTGTATAAGTTGTCAAAAATTGCCGAGGTGGAAGTACAAGGGGTGATAATGCACAATATCAAACTTTTGGCCATAGAAAAAAACAAATGTTGTTAATTAATTTATATTCTTATATTGTTATGATATATTATTGTGTAGACAAGTTTAATAATGAAATGATTTTTTTTGATGGAGATAAATGTATTATAAACATTTTTGGACAAGTTTAATAATGAAATGATTTTATTTTTTTTGATGGAGATAAATGTATTAACAGTTCATCATCAACATTTCAAAGTTCTTCACCATCTCTTCCCACCACCATCAACCCACCATCACCATCAACCCACTACCACCACCACCACCACATCATCAGTCTGCCACCAACATTCACATTCCCAGATTAAACCCCAGCCCGCCACCATAATCAGACCACGACCTCCATCATCAACACCACAACTGCCCAATAGTATCATCCCTACCACCATTATCAAACAACAAAAAATCAAAAATCAACGATGAAACATTCAAATCTACATTCACCCAGATTAATACAAACAAAAGAACCCTCCGTACGTCCGATCAATATAGAAGAGTGAATCTACACACACATAAACACACACACACACACACTCACAAACAAAAAACACCAGATCTGATTTCTAAATAGTTCAAAATTCAAAATCCAGATATGTGACAGAAAGAGAGAGAGAGAGAGAGAGAGAGAGAGAGAGAGAGGAGAGAGAGAGAGAGGCTTAGTGCAGTTGCCGGGAATCGGGTGACCGCAGAGGTCGACGTTGCCGGAAAATGACGTCAGTGGGACCTTCGAGAGCCAATTCGGGATTTTACCTGATAATTCATTGTTCGAGACGTTGAATTGTGAAATTGAAGTGGAAATTAAATTGCCCGAGTCTAAATTCCCGGTGAACGAGTTGGAATCGAGGCGGAGCCTGAGCAAGTGAGTCAACTGAGTCAACTCAGTCATGGGTATCTTTCCGGAGAAAGTGATGATGGTGAAGAGGATTTTAGAGAGAGAAAGTGGGTGGTGGTGGTGGTGGTGGTTGTGGTGGTGGAGGGGTTCCATTGTTTTTGCTGAAATGGGGAAGGGTATTGTTTTGGGAAGGGTTTTAGTTTGAGAAGGAAAATAAATGTATATAATTTACATTTAACGGAATTTTTGACAACTTGTACAGCCAACTCAGCTTTTTATGACATCATTGTGCCACATATGCACATTTAACGGAATTTTTAACAGAAATGAGACGGAAGGATGAGATTGTAAGCGAAATAGGTAGTCTGAGGACGGAAATGTAAACGAATTGGGTTCAAGGACTGAATCGTAAAAAAGTCTAAAGGTCGGGACCAAATAGCTACTTAACTCGGCAATAGGCATCAACTATGCATGTTCATCGATATGAACAAACACCACAAATTTTGGGAACAAGTTTCGGCAAAGGCAAAAGCTACGAGCACTAGCAAACACAAATATGATTCTAGTTGTTAAACGACTTTTGATCCTCTTTCATATATACTACATCCGTCCCAGCTCAATGCGAGCAGTTTGATTTTTTTGTTCAACTCAATTGAACTTTGACCATAACTCTATAAAAATCTAGATGTCTCTATGCAATTCTAAAAAAAATGTTATTGATGATATTCTTAACGGTGAAACAATTACATTTTTCTAGGTTGCATAGTAATATTTAGATTTTCATAAAATTATGGTAAAATTTATATTGAGTTGACCAAATGAACAGTAAATGTGCAAATTGAGCTGAGACGGAGGTAGTATGAGCAAAACTAAAACAACTGAACTCTCCAAATGTGCACCTTCTTAGCAACTCAATCCCAACTCCCAAGCACATGCATAAATAAAGAGATGGGTAGCAAAGCCCAAATCAACCAACCAATAACTGAAAAACAAGACCTAGACCAACCAATTATTAAAAGACAAAAACTTGTATGAGACGGTCTCACACGTGAGATGGATCTCCTTGAGAGATTAAATGGTTTGCCCCCCTATGGGTGGGGCGGGGCAAACCCATTTCCTCTCTTGTCAAGATCCGTCATGTGTGAGACCGTCTCACACAAGACTTCCTCATACTAAAAACCCTAATTCATCCAATTTTCATACAGTAATTCAATCAATTCATTCTCCATAGCACATATAAACAGTTCCAATATAATTCCAGAAATCTATGTATTCCAGATCTCAATTTGAAGTCTACATATCACTGACAAGAATCACATATTTTAGAGAAAAAGAGGCATGAATAACAAAAGTAGAATTGATTGAATTTAAAAGCAAAACAACGTAATCATTGCCTGATGTCCATGATGCTTTTGACCTTGGGAGCGTAGAGGGAGTAGACAAGGGCCTGTCTTTTGGCAACTTGGAGCTGAGAGATTCCGTCGGAGAAGGCGGCGGAGACGGAGGAAGTGTCGGAGAGGTTCTTGCTGTGGCGGAAGGCGTCGACAGCACGGCGTTTGGCGTACTCTCTCATGTTGTAGTCTGAGAATTGACGGGATGTGCGGAGTAGTGAGCGGAATAGTGAGAGGATTTGGGTTGGAGAAGGCGGTGTAACGGCGGCGGACGCCATTATTCAATTCAACAGTTGAGTTGATCTGTGATCCCTTTCCTATTCGTAACAACGATGCGCCTCTTGGGCAAATCGACACACATTCAATTTTGGGTTAATGACAATTTAGACACCACCCTTCCAATCGAGCCTTGCATGTCTTTTTTCGCCAGATCGGACCCTGGGGTGATTCATTTTCGCCAGTTAGGGCCTTTTTGACGGAATTCGTTAAAAAGTCAGTTAAAAGACATGTGCCGTGCACGTGACTAACGCAATTGGGTTGTTGAAGTTGATGTTTCTTTTAAGGGGTTTAATGAAAATTCGAAACTTAATAGGGCTGAAAATAAAAATAATTAATAAAATAGTAAATAAAAGGGTTTTTAAAGTTATTTTCAAAATATTAATAAAAAAGAAAATTAAATAAGAATTTTATTTTATAAACAAAATAAATCAAATTTTACATTTACCAAAAAAAAATCTTCATCCAATAAATATGCAACATTTATAATTTATAATAGAAAATAAAAAAAATTAAGACATTAATATATTTACTTTTTCTTCACCCACATAATTTAATATTTTTTATTGAATCCTTATTATTTATCATATTAGCAATATCAAAATTTAAAAAAAAATATATTTTTGACAAAAATATCTTAAATTATTATTAAATAGGAAATCAAGCATTACTAGTAGTTTTTTTTTTTAAATTGTACAATTTCTATATGATTAATTTAGTATATAAAAACTTTTAAATCGAATTTCATCCTTAAAAAAAAAAAAAAAAAAAAAAAAAAAACATTTACCGTTCCCAGACTTCTTCTTCGTATCCACTCCTCCTTAGGCCATCTCCAACAGAGGCCGCCAACGCCAAATTAACGCCATCTTTGGCGTTTTTCTCGGTGGAAGCGGCTCCAACAGCCCGCCATATCTTCCGCCATCTTAGCGGAGGGGTTGCCGGCTCTTCATATTTGGCGTGAGACCTGGTACGCCATCCTCCTTTTCCCTTTTTCTTTTTTTTTTTTTTTTTTTTGTTTTTCATGGTAAAGCCCAATTTGTAGTTGGAAAAAAAAAAGATAAGGCCCAAATTGACTCAACTCAAATCCATGTTAATTTTTCATTTTTTTAATAAAAATAAAAAATATTACAATAATTAATTGGATAATCTCACAAACAATATCTTAAAAGTGCAAATACAAATTAAAAAAGTGCAAATTACAAATACAAATAAAAAAGTGCAACTACAATTAAAAATAACAATAACGGAATACAAATACAAATAAAACATAGTTGGAATTATTTTAATAATCCCCTAGATTGTTATCACTTGGTCCAAGATTATTAAAGTAGCCTCCAAATCCATCACTTATATTGTTTGAAGCTGCTTGATCAACTCTTTTTTGCATATATTTTGCCCGTTCGCTTTCGATATAAGTCCGTGCAACTGGATCTGAAATAGTGTTGATGTCCATCATCATTATTTTACGTTCATCTTGCAATTCTCTCCTCTCAGCTTTTCTTCTCATCATTGCCATCAGTTCTTCATTTTGACGTGTTAGTACTTCAATAGCTGCCGTGGAGTCGTCATTTTGTTTTCTCTTTAATTTTGCTTTTTTTATCCCAATTGGTCTTTGGGATGAAGTAGGACTAGGACTAGGGCTACTATCATCGCTTAAATTGATAGAAAATGATGACAAATTGGGAGATGATGAATCTTGTGAATTCAGTTGGGACGAACTATCACCATGGTGTGGCCAAATTTTTCAATATCTTTCATCTTCTCCCATACATGATGAAATTTGAACCCTGCCTTAAATTCTTTCTCTTGACATAAGAGGGAGATTGCTCGATCATACTGCATCAAATAATGAAGGTATTTCATTTTTACAAAATGATAGATAAATTGATATATTTACTAGTGAAACAAAAAATAACAAGTACTTACTATGTCCTTTTCCGAAGCACCACTAGGATTCAACCTTTCAACTTGTCGAATTGCTCCTCTTAATTTTCCCATAGCTTTATTGATGAGACCCATACGAGAATCCAGAGCTCTTTGATTTCGTATAGGCATGTGCTCTTTTTTTGTAGAGTTGTATTGAGCATGAACTCGCTTCCAAAGAGTGTCCCTCGGCTGGTTGATACCTATAATTGGGCATTGGGTGATATCATGATAAACATCACATAGATGTGAATCCTCTTCCTGAACGAAAGAAGGACCTCGTACTGAAGACATTGAAAGATATAGGAGGAGGAAGATAGCTAAAGAGAAAGAAGTGAAGTGTGAATTTTAAGATGAATGTGACACTGCATTTATAGAAGATTCATCAGATATTATGTAAGAAATATCTAGATATTTACGGAAAAATATCTAGATATTTACGAGAAAATATCTAGATATTATTTATCCGTCTCCTATTTATAGAGAAACTGATGGATGGATTCATCACATCAATTCTTTTCATCTATCTCAATATCAATTCTTTTCATCTATCTCAATATGAATTTCCATTTTGGCGGTCCATCACTTTCAGTATTATCTAAATCATCTTCTTCTTCCTCCTCTTCTGATGATGACGAGCTAATTGAGAAGCGGATCTCGATGAATCTGGAACTTGCTTCTCAATTACTCGCTAATCGACTTGCTCCAAGTATTCATAGGGGCTCAATTTCTGGCCATATAACAATTGATCGTGAACGAGAATTGGGTGATGTTAGATTGTTCAATGATTATTTCGCAGATGAAACCACATTCGGGGAAGATCAATTTAGACGTCGATTTCGAATGTCTCGTGATTTATTCATACGTATAGCTAATGCTATAAAAACTCATGATGATTTCTTTGTTCAAAAAAGAAATGCAGTTGGTACACTTGGGTTATCTACTTTTCAAAAGATAACGGCTGCATTACGGATCCTCTCGCTTGGTGTGTCTGCTGATGCGGTTGATGAGTACATAAGAATAGGCGAGTCTACTGCAATAAAATGTTTGAAACGATTTTGTCAAGGTATTATTGAGGTATTTGGAGGGGAATATCTACGTTCACCTAACGTTGCTGACGTTGAAAGGCTATTGAAAATTGGAGAGAAGCGTGGCTTTCCAGGCATGTTAGGGAGCTTAGATTGTATGCATTGGCGTTGGAAAAATTGTCCAACTGCATGGGCTGGACAATATGCTGGAAGGAGCAGATGTCCAACTATCATTCTCGAGGCCGTAGCCGATTATGATCTTTGGATTTGGCATGCATATTTTGGTATGCCTGGATCTAATAATGACATAAATGTGTTAGAAGCATCTAACCTCTTTTGCAATCTTGCTGAAGGTATTTCACCTCCTGCTAATTATATCATTCAAGGAAAGGAATATAACATGGGCTATTATTTAGCCGATGGTATATATCCAAAATGGGCAACTCTTGTGCAAAGTATCCATAATCCAATTGGTCCTAAAAAGAAATATTTCGCAATGAAACAAGAATCATGTAGAAAGGACGTCGAACGTGCATTTGGAGTTCTACAATCACGATTTGCAATATTAGCAGGACCAGTTCGCTATTGGAATAAAAAGGACTTGCATGCTATAATGACTGCATGTATTATAATGCACAACATGATAATTGAGGATGAGCGTGATGTGAATGCGGAAATTCTAGATGCAAGGGATGCACCGGCCCCCGAGGTCGAAATGATGAATGAAAATATTCGCTTTCAACAATTTCTTGAGCGACACAAACAAATCAAGAATAAAGAAGCTCACTTTGAACTACGAGATGCATTGATCAACCATTTATGGAATGAATATGGGTCAGGAAATTAAATGATAATCTATCACTCTCATGTATTTTAATATTTTGTTTTAATTGTAATTCCAATCATTTTATTTTAATTATCTATTTTAATATGTCTTCTTTAATATATTTATATATATTTACTCATTTTTACTTAATATAATGTTCTTTAAATCATATTAATACAAATAATTAATGGTCTATGGAAACTGTTTATTTGTAATTAGTAATAAAGAATATTCTGATTTGGTGTAAAATTTGAAGTGTGCTGTTGGAGATGGTGGAAGAAATTTGGTGCTGAACACACTCTATTTTAGAGTTTTGGTGTAAAATTTGAAGTGTGTTGTTGGAGATGCTCTTAACCAACCCGCCGCCACCACCACCCTTACCACCATCGCCTCAGTCCCCCACCCACTTCCAACAAGTTCGGTCGATCCCCCTTTACCAAAATACCACCACTCAGAAACAAATTGAGAACTGAAGCAGGAAATTAGAAAAACCAAGTTGCCGGAAAAATCGTCACAATCGACTGAAAAAGTAACAAAATTGCCCAAATAGAATCCATTTATGAATCCCAAGTCACAGTTCTGAAATTCAGGGCCGTCAAACAACGTTGTTGAAGGAGATACTTAGAAGAGAAATCCATTTTTGAATCCATTGTTGATAACAGAGAAGAGAAATTAGCCAGTGAATAGAACCCGGAGGCGATGGTGAAGGAGATACTTAGAAGAACAGAGAAGATGAATCTGATTTAAGAAGATCGGAATCATTGAAGACGACGACAAAGGAAAGTAGTGGCAGCGCCGGCGCCGTGGAGAAGATGACAGAGACTGATTTTTTTTTTTTTTTTTTTTGATAAAGAAGTTAATTGAATCGAATTTCATTCCCTTCCCAATAAAGGCCTACTTCTCACCTTATTTTGAGATTGAGACTAGAGAGAGTGTAGAGGAGAAAGAGAGAGAGAGGCGGGAGGAAGAAGAAGGGAGTTGTTATTTTTATTTTTACCCCCTTATTTTCAAAATCTTTCATTAAACCCCTTAAAAGAAACATCAACTTCAAACAACCCAATTCCGTAAGTCACGTGCACGGCACATGCCTATTAACTGACTATTTAACGAATTCCGTCAAAAAAGCCCTAACTGGCGAAAATGAATCACCCCAGGGTCCGATCTGGCGAAAAAAGACATGCAATGCTCGATTGGAAGGGTGGTATCATACTTCAGGGTCTAAATTGTCATTAACCCTTCAATTTTTACTTTTTTGCACGGATTTGTTTAACACACACCACCAGGTTAACGAGTACTCCCCGCCCAAATTTATTGCTACTAAAATGCATCAGAATTACAAAAAATATGTTGGAAAAATAACTATTGTTACTTGGTAGGCAAAAGAAAATAAGTTAGTGGATAGTTACTGTGATTGGGTAGGAGAGATTTTTAGATTAGTAAAGAGTAATAAGTATGAGACGCCCAAAACAGAAATAACTATCGATAAATTTGGTATAGAGGGAGTACACTTTCCTTTGTGCTTTAATTTATGGAATTATTACAATGAGCCCCCTCAAAACTAAGTCGGTTCTTAAAAATAAAAATGAGAGCTTTTCCGTGTACTTTCCCCGTTCCACAAAGGAAGATGTTTAAAAAAATAAAAATGAGAGCTTTTCCGTGTACTTTCCCCGTTCCACAAAGGAAAATGTTTACTCCGTGCAATAACTTTTATTTTTTGACGTCCTATTGATAAGTCACAATATCATTAAATATAAATTTTATATATTTTTTTATTAAATGAGACTCACTTGTCATATTCACAATAAATATCCACTATTATTCCCTATCTCACTTTTTCTCTCCTACTTTTATTTCGGGCTTTGGACTCTAGAGCCCCTGAGCCCAGATACAAACCCATATAAAGAAAAGCCAGATACCAAATTCCCCATACACCCCTCACTAATAAAAAGATGCAGTAAGACAAAAATGCCCTCATATCTCCTCCCACTCCTTACCAGCAAAAAGATGCAAGAAGACTAAAATACCCTCATATCTCCTCCCATCCTTACTTTTTTGGTCAAATCCTAGTCAGCTCTTATAACTTACACATAATTATATATAAGAGTCAAAAAAATTATTTTTTTCATTTTTTTTTAGGATTTTTTTTTATTATTTTGGTCAAACTCGGTCAAAACGCAGTCAAACTCTTATAACTACACATAATTAACATATAAGAGTCAAAAAAATTACTTTTTTCATTTTTTTTTAGAAAAAAATATTAATAATATTTGGTCAAACATGGTCAAAACTTGGTCAAACAGCAGTCAAACATAACTAACAGATAAGAGTCAAAAAAATTCACTTTTTTCCATTTTTTTTAAAAAATAATAATAAATGGTCAAACAGCAGTCAAACTCTTATAACTAACACATAATTATCATATAAGAGTTACAAAAATTTCTTTTTTCATTTTTTTAAAAAAAAAATGATAATTTTTTTTAGTCAAATTTGGTCAAACTTGTCAAACGACGGTCAAACTCTTATAACTAACACATAAGAGTAAAAACTTCACTTTTTCCATTTTTTTTACAAAAAAAACTACAAATTTTTTAGGTCAAACTTGGTCAAACAGCAATCAAACTCTTATTACTTACACATAATTATTATATAAGAGTTACAAAAAATACTTTTTTCATTTTTTTACAAAAAATAATATATTTTTTTGGTCAAACTTGGTCAAACAGCAGTCAAACTCTTATAAACTGACATATAATTAACATATAAGAGTAAAAAACTCTTATAAACTGACACATAATCTTATGAACACAGGTTCAAATAATCATGTTTTAATGAGACTGAAAATAGCTCTTATAATACACATTATTAGTCATAAGAACAAAGTCTTATGAACATGTTTATAAGACTAAAGTCTTATAAACATGTATTATATTTTTTTGTCAAATTTAGTCAAACAGCAGTCAAACTCTTATTACTTACACATAGTATTATATAAGAGTTACCAAAATCTTATATGACACATTTAACATATACTGTCAAAAGTCTTATGAACATGTTTATAAGACTAAAGTCTTATGAATAATAATGTGTATTATAAGACTATTATTCAGCCTCATTGAAACATGTTTCATTTGAACATGTGTTCATAAGACTATAGTCTTAGTGAAGTTGTTCATAAGACTAGCCTTCATTGAACATCATAAGACTAAAATCTCATTAAACTGAAAATCTCATTTACATATTCATAAGAATAATAACTATAGCAGAGTACTGTGAGGAGCCAACCAGCAAAAATGAGAGCAATAAATTACAATAAGTCAAGGGTTCAACATCAACTACACTCACACAATTCGCTTCTCCATCCATAGCCGCCGCCCTTGCTTTCTCTCTCCTCGCCTGAGTTTCTCTCTCCGCTCCATTCCTCGCCCGGATTTTGATTTCGCCGGAGAACACGTTGCCAGATCTGGATTTCAGGGTGTACTGTTATTAAAATTTGAAACCCCAAATTGAAGTGGTTGCCACTTTGTTCTGTCCAATGCAATTTGCCATCAAACAAACCAAACACATTCATATAACGACTATGAAAAGGGATTGAATGTGAATATACCGAGAGAGAGAGAGAGGGATGAGAGTGCATTCAATCAGGTTACAACAGCAAAGAACTGACAAAGGCCAAGTTTTTAAATAGTCAAACTAACAATCCATAAAAACTAACAACCTGTTTCAATTCCTAAAGCTAAAAAATTAAGTCAGAGAAACCCTATCAGACTCACCGCCGTCGCCGGAGTAAACTCACCGCCGTCGCCATCGGAGCTGATGGACTAGAGGAGACGGAGATGCCGGGGACGAAGAAGGTCGGACGTGATGGTGGACCGGAGAAGGTCAAACACAGACGCAGCGATGGAGAAATCATTGGCCCGTTTACTGTCAAATACCTGCCGGCAAAATCGACGCCGAGCAAATTCCGGCCAGATCTGCAATATTTTGGCCAGATCTGGGAAGAGAGAGAGAGAGATGGGAAGCCGACGACAGATCTGAGAGGGGGTAACGGATCTGTAGAGAGAGACGAAGTAGCCATAGTCGCCGGTAGCCGGAGACAAATGTCTCGCCGTCGCCGGAGAATATGACGAGGCGGTGAGTGTTTGGAGGGGAGAAAAATGAACTGTGTGTTTTTTTAGAGAGAGAGAGAGTGTGTGTGTGTGTGTGTGTGTGAGAGAGAGAGATCTGGTGCCAGCTTGAGGGGAGGGAGGAGAGGGGAGTGTTTTGTTGGGGTTAGGGGTAGTTTGGGTATGTTGGTGTTATGTTTGACCAGTCAAAGGAAGCTAAATGAAGCTAGGGGTGTGGGTGGAATTTTGATCTCAAGTGAAGGTTTTATCTGGCATTTGGTCTGGGCTAGGGTTTATGGGTATTAAAATCTCGCCCCAGGGGCCCTAGGGGAAAAATTCCCATACATTTCACATTCACAACAACTACTCACTACTATTCTCCCTTTAATTCTCGTACACATCCCACTTTTTGCACATTATTTTGGGACGGAGAGTATTATTCTAAGGCCGCCTATTCATCTAATGAAATAAATTAAACACCAATGTATCTCCCCCACCCAACCAAACCCTTCAATATACTAACCCTCCTCATTTTGACTCATTTTTGCATTTTCACTTTCTTTCTACGATCTCTCTCTCTCTCTCTCTCTCTCTCTCTCTCCCCCTCTCCAAACACACGTTATCTCCTATCCAACTGCGATTCACGCCTCTGCTACAAGGCTATGATTGTGACTTCTGGCCACATGGTATGCTATCGGCCTACTCGAGTCAGCGACGTAGTGCCTATGGCAGCATGGCCGATGCACTCGGACCAGCCGAGAAATGCAGCCCTTATAACGAAGGAACTTAAGGTTGGAATAGCTGTGTGGGAATATAATTTTCTTATGCTTTTTATTGAAGTAAGAAGATCTATGAGATACATGGAATATATATTTTCTTATGTTTTTGAGGTTTTCAAAGAACATCCATATGTATTCTCTTTGTCTGTATTTCCATGTATCTCATAGATCTTCTTACTTAAATGAAGAAAACAATAAAACTAAACACCATGCTTCTGTGAAGATATACCTCAACTTTAAATTCCAAATGCAAAGTAGCTACTAAAGTATCCTCATCATTCAAGTTTTAGATGTTGATATTGATGTATTCAGACATGGCTTCTTAGAAAATGGCATATCTTCGTACCTCCTTCCTTCCATTTTGGTTCCAGGCATGAAGGATGGAGGGAGAGATGCCGGCAAGCATGCAATAGAGAACATGATTTAAAAACACAAAACATCTCTTTGTTCAGTTTCTAAACCCTAAACTCACGCGCTTAACTACCCGCGCATCCTTGATGTAGCATTGCCACTGCCCCGAATAGGTCACCATGCAAGTCTGTACAGCATACCATGCGGCCATGGCTGAAGTCACAATTGTTACCTCATAGTATAGGCACTGTAGTTGGCGTAGATGAAGGCATAGCCGGAAATGGTGAGAGGTGGAGCAAAAAACGGAAGGAAAAAGAGGAATGACTTGGATCGCCAGCGGGAGAAAGAGAGATTGTTTAGAGAGAAGGGGAAAATGCAAAATGAGTATGGGGAGGGTTCACGTATTTTATGGTTGGTCGGGGAGTACTTAAGAATTGACATTATTTCATAAGATGAATAAGGGTTTTGAGTGTAATAAACATTCCTTCATGTGGATATTAGAGAAATAAAAAGAATAACTTTCTTTTTATAAGAAATGACCTAGTTTTGAGGGACTTATGGTAATATTTCTGGACAATTACTGATATGTATCAAATAAAGTAGCATACTCCTTAATGTCTAAAACATGTTATGTATTTTTCAAATATGGATCAAATAATGCAAACAAATGCATTATTTGATATCTTGATAGATTGACATATACTCCATCGTCTTATCCAAAAAATGATATTCACGTTTGACCATTCAAACTTTAAGGATATGAACATTTGTTTCACTAGTCATATTGTGTTTATACCCATTTAAGCTTAAATTGTAGAAATGAGAAAAACTTTTGGGACAATGAAGATTGACAAATGAAAATATCATTTCGGGATAGAGGGTGTACATTACAGTATATACATACTAAAAATCCAATGTTTTCTGAATCCTTTGTAAAATGACTTTTTTTTTTTTTTTTTTTTTTGACAAATTAATTAACAAAAAAGGGTAACTATGGTAAATTTATTATAGATAGAGCAAAAGCAGAAACTAACTGACCCATATGTAGATTAATTCTAGATGCATGATCAGCAAACTACAGATTTTTGGGGGCAACAACCATTATCATATTGCTATTTAATTGCCATTCTTTAAATTTGCAGTATAATCTTACTAATATTTCTGGACAATTAATTTGATACCGATGGAGTAAGAGCTTTGACTCGAGTGTTGTTCCTTTTGAAATTACAAGCATGTTTATGAGTGTACTAAATAATTTTACGGGCGAGAATAACAAAGCTTTTATGACTACCATCTTCCTCCCTAACCAACTGGTTTCGTCCTTTTTTTGGGGTTAGGGCGCAGAACCCGCGTCGTTTTGTTTCCAAGCTCACGTTTCTGGTACTCACTTCACGTTTCTGGTACTTCCGCTTGGCCCACCTCCATCTATATAATCTTACCCCCAGATGATCCTTTCTCTCACAATTCAATACCATTCCATCCATTTTCCTTCAATTTTCAAAACTATCCCCAAATATTTTTCATCAATCAATAGATATGTTTCGGTCCCCAATTTCAAGTAAATGATCCCAGCAGGTATCGCATTCATACTTAATTTACTCTGCATTTGATTGTTCTATAATCTGGCTTCCGTAATTTTATTTATTTAGGTTGAGTTAGCTGATTTCATTTCATACTTAAATCTGCATGTGTAGCTGTTAAACTATGAACATTGGATTGTTGTTCCTCTTTTTCTGTAAATTCATTTCTTTAAAATCGATTTCATGTACGATTGGTGAAATTTTATTCTGTTGATGGATTCTCTGCTTCAATAAATTTAGGTTTTATTCATTTTACAATATTTTAGGTCTACAAATCTCTTGTCCAAAGTTGCTAATTGTAACTGCATTCATCTGTGTTTGCAAAGCTGTAGATAGTTTAAGATTTCTACTATAATGGGTTTATGAAATTTGATTAGTATTTTTTTTTAAGGATTGTGTTTTATTTATTTGTACACGCCTTGTACCATGATAAAATTGCAGTAAGACTATTTTTCTTATTTAGAAATACGACACTTATTTTGGGACAGACCGAAAAGGAAATGCGACTCTTGTTATGGTAGAGAGAGTATTACCATTTCAGCAAGAAGCGAAGATGATGTCACAAGACAACTTTGACCTCCGGGTAACCATTATGATTTTCTGGTCGAGGTCTCTTGATGGAGATGCTGAAGTGGCTATGGAGATGTCGGGGTAAGACTTTAGGAGTTTATTTTGTTTAACCATTCTGATTTTCTTGTTGATGTCTCTTGATGGACGCTGCATGTATCAATAGGGTTGATATTACATTTGGTCTATTATACATCTACCTAGATTTTTTCCTCGAATCTACCAACCCCTTAACCAATGATTCCTAGTTTGTCGTTACCCCAGATAAATTTTGAGATGATATATATATATATATCATCCTTGATCATCGGAAAAAAAAAAGAGGATATTGGTTGTAACTTTAACAAATCTCTCATGCAGTTGCAAAACATTCATGAACATTGCTAAAGATTCAGACGTCATGAAGGGTTTAAACTGGATTAATGTGAATGAGGATGGTTGCTGTCAATTTTTCCATCACCTTCATGGCTTACTTAACGGATCGGCTGAAGTTGGAAATGAGACTGCTGAATATATGCTGTCAAAGGTGAATCTTTGTTATGAAACACTCTAGTTTCAGTTTTTACCCCCCCCCCCCCTTTTTTTATTTTGCAATTTCCTTGACTCTCACTTGCATCTAGTTACTCTAATACGTATGCAATAACTGATCACCCTCCTTCCATAAGCAGGCAATACTTCTGGGGTCTACTCCGTTGTGGCAAGGTTGTTGGAAAACAATAACGTACAAGCCTCCATCCATATCTTGAAAGGCTACTCACCAGCTCCAAAGAAAAATGTAACTAATTATTTCAAGGAAGAAGTTACAAGGAAATCGGGAATGTATGAACCCTTAATGGGTGGGGATAAGGGGAAGGGGGTCGCGAATCTTGATCTGAATGTTGATGAGGATCTGAATGGTGTCAGTCTAAACGAGCAGAACAGAAATGTGGGGATGGAATCAACCATGAACACAACAACCGAATATCAGTTTTTCCCCAAAAACTCAAGAGTGGATCTTTATCCAAAGGGTAGGGCGCCGTAGATGCTTGCTTGCAGTAGGATTGGGAAGCCGGACTTAGTTGAAAAAGAGCCTCTGCTATAATCCAGTCAATTTTTTCGGTAGATTTTTAGGTCAAGAGAAAGGAAAGGGTCCATAAGAACACACCGGCTCCAAATGAAGGTATAACCAAAACTTCCAAGGAGGCGGCTATACGACATCTGATATGTATTAGTAACGTGTTTGATGGCAATCACCATCGTTTTATTGTAATTTCAGGAAGGTACAAGCAAGTGAAGCTGTATGAATTTCAACATGTAAAATTTGAATGATGAGGAATCTCTAGTAGCTACTTTGTAATTGGAATTTAAAGATGTGGCTTAGCTTCTAAAAAGCATGCCTTTGTTCCATTGTTTTCTTCATTTAAGTAAGAAGATCTATGAGATACATGAAAAGATATATTTTCTTATGCTTTTCAATTAAAATCCATATATACATATTCTCTTTTAATATATATAGATTTTGGAATCAACAAGCATAATGAAGGTACGTATAGAAGTTTTGGAACAATTGTAGAACGGGCAAACGACCAATTTATGCAACGTAGTGTCCGATTTATATCAATTAATGCAACGTAGTAGCGACTTCTTACATTGTGAAACGTACTTGAAGTAGTTGTATCAAATAATGCAAAGTTCGAACAATTTGACAAACGTACTTGAAGTAAGTTGTATCAATTAATGCAACGTAGTAGAGGCTAAAAAGTTATTACGTTGCATTATTTGATACACAATAAGCAAGTACGTTGTCTATTTTCAAAAGTAAGCACTACGTTGCATTAATTGACTTTTAACACCCGGTACGTTGCATAGTTCAGTGATTTTCCCATTGTTGTTGTGGAACAACTGTGGAGTGCTCATTAGAAACAGAAGTTTTGAAACATGTAAGTTTTCTATATTTATCATGAATGAATTTATGAATTTTGTTTACTTTTTATATCGTTACGACATGACAATTTAAGAAAATTGTAGTATTATTTTTATTTTACTTTGTTACTATAATTTGTTTTTGTTATTTTGTGGCTAATTTAAGTTGTAATATTTTCATTTAATATTGTGTTCATATTCATTTTTATGATACTCCGCTTATGTAGTTTTTGCTTAATTTTGTATGGATGCTCCATCTTCATTAGCAAATCGCAGGATCTTGTGAACTCAAATTCATACCCCTTTTGTCTCTGGAAGTTAATCACTTTTTTTTTTTATTGTTAGTTGGAAAGAACTTTCAATAATAAAAAGTAATACTCCCTCTGTCCCTAAATGAGTGTCCAAATTTCATTTTAAGGGACACTGATAATCTCAACTTTATGATCAATTTGGTAACAACGATTCATATATAATCTTGTAATCTCATTTCCAAACCTTTAGTTTTGCACGTATAAAGGAACCGATGAAAAAAATTTCGAAAAAAAACGTTTAGGGAGATAGTTATGTTAAAAAAAGACACTCATTTAGGGACAAAGATTTCTTGAAAATGGACACTCATTTAGGGACAGAGGGAGTATAAAATTATTGTTCAAAGTTCATTCAAATTAACAACGAAAAAATATACTCCCTCTGTCCCGCTTTAAGGTTCTTACTTTCCTTTTCAGTCTGTCTCAATTTAAGGTTCTTACTTTGCTTTACTACCTAAAATGGAAAGTGGGACCCACTTATCATTCTCACAACAAAAACTCCCTACCCACTTTCTTTCTCCTACTTTACTTTTCATACTCACAACATTTACTTTTTTTAATCTTCGTGCAAAGTCAAACTAGGAACTTTAAATCGGGACGGAGGAAGTACTAATTTTTTTGAGACGGAAGAGTATGATGTGGTACACTTGTTTTTGGCTAGAGATTGTGTACATTTTTATTCATGTTTTAACGTATTTTAAATTTATTTACTTAATATATCATGATTAGGCTAATCAATAAAAAGAACTTTTTTTGTATTTTTATTGAGTTTTTATCTTTGTGAATAATGATACTGATATGTCAAATTATACTACGATAGGGTGTAATAGTACTCCCTCCGGACTCAATTATAAGCAACAAAAGTTGGTTTTTTTTGGACCTAAATATAAGTAACTCTAAGGGATTTCAAGACTATTTAATACTCTCTTACCAAAACTGCCCCTATTTAATTATTCATTTTCAAATACAAGTGCACATTTATTATACAATTGCTTCAATATTATAGTTGGCATGTTTTTTTTTTGGGTAACTTTGTCCAAATAAACAATTAATTTTGTTTGGTAATTAATTGATCTTTTTGAGTCTTGTGAAAAACGTGTTTTTCCTTAAGCAAAGGAAAAACGTGTTTTTCAAAGACGCTGGGCATTATTCTTCAAAACAAGCGGTGCCATTTTCGTAAATACTGGCAACCATAGTCAGTGGCGGATCTAGGATTTTCAACCACCGGGTGCACAATTTACACTAAATAACTCCATACCAAAATTTTTTAAAACGTAATTATATTCAAGTACATAATTAAGTATATAAGTTCAAAACAATTGTCTCATAAAAGAAAACAAGTACACAATTTACACTAAATAACTTGTTAACTTTTCCTTTTACTAAGTTCACATCCCTTCTAGTTAAATTACCACTCTAATTAATTTTTTTGGGGGTGCACTTAGTAAAAAAAAAAAACTTTTTTTTTTAGTTAAAAAAATTGGGTTGACCGGGTGCACGTGTACCCCCTATTTACACATAAGATCAGCCCATGACCATAGTAAATGCCAGTGTTAATATTACAAAAAGCCAGTGATTTCATACTGGCGTCTATAAACATGAAACTGACACTTTTCTTAAGTGTCAGTGGTTATGTTAAAAATTGCCAGTGATTACACTGGCACTTTTTAACATTGATACGTGCACTTATTAAAAGTGCCAGTGGTAGTGTTAATAACTACCAGCCATTACACTGGCACTAGTTAACATTGATACTGACACTTATAAAAAGTGCCCGTGGTAGTGTCAATAAGTGTCAGTGTACATGTGCTGGCACTTTTTTACACTATCACCGGCGCTTTTTAAACTTAACGCTGGCACTTTTTTAACTTAACACTGGCAACTGAGACTTTTTTTGACATATACTGGCACTTTTTGTCCCCAAATCCAAGATTGTTCTTACACTTTTTTATTCCCAAATCAAAATTACTTCAAAAATATGCCCCAATTTCAGATCCTTTTGTTACTACTGCTCAATGTGGTTAGGGTTCTTACCTGGGTTGGAAATTTGGGTAAATTGAGCATGAGATCCCCTCTTTATTGTCGTTGCCCTTCTCGATGTGTAAGTCGGAGTAGCACCGGAGAAAGAAACATAGGAGGACGATCGGAGCTTGGGATGGCCGGAGAAGACGATCGGAGCTTGGGATGGCCGGATTTCAGATGGGAACTGGTCGGTGGTGCAAGAAGAAGGCGCAGTCGCGCGAAGAAAGGGGTAGAGCGTACGCCAACAACAAAAACCCGTTTTTCCTATTGTTTAGGAAAAACGCGTTTTTTACTAGTTTTTCACTTTTAATATAGCAATAGATAATGTAAATTATCACTGATAATATTATTTGCGTTGGTGAATGTTAGTAAAAAATTATGATAGTTATTTGGCCTTTAAAGTTTAAAAGAAGTGAGGAGGATTGACCTTCTACTACAAAAAGGATAGATTAGTAATACTCCCTCTGTCCCATAAAAGATAGTCCATCTTTTTTCATTGTTATTACGAATGAACTTTGAGCAATAATTTAGGCTACTCTTAATTATCTTAATGAAAATATAAAATAATTATTGATAGTATTTATGATGGTGTATCAACAACAAGTTTTAACTTTTCATTAGGATAAATAAAAGTAAACCGAATTATAGCTCAAAGTTCATTCATGTTAACAATGAAAAAAGATGAACTATCTTTCCGGGACAGAGAGAGTATGTCATTTAGGTTATGATTATTGCCTGACCTAAACTAAAGAAAAATAAAAGTTGCTCAAAAAAAATAATAATAAAATAAAAAGGAGATGATAATTATTTGGTATATATGTTGTAGTTATGAGTTATGACGCGACCCGAGTTTTGAAGTCCTATATGGAACCACAAACCGGGTGCGTTAACTCTGCTATAAAACGGACATGACGCTGGCTAATACTTTCATCATCCATAAACCTGTATAACACACGAGCTAGACTTGCTCGACAACAGAATACTAAAAACAACCACAGGCAAACCGCCTCAACTATTGAACAACCAAACTAGAGTTATACCAAACTCCAACCACGCCTAGCAACACGTGCCGACACAAAGAATAACAAATACTTTATTACAGGCACAAAACACATCTACCCAAATTTACAGAGTTTAAATAACTCAGTAAAACCATCGTCCTCACGAAAATAAACATATATAAACTCAATAGAGCAACTACCCATAAAAGAAACAACCTTCTCAAAGATCCCCGCTAAGTCGTACCTTACTGACGATCTTCCTTGCCTGGAAACTAAGGAAAACAAGGAAATGGGGTGAGTCGAAACTCAGTAAGTTACTAATGCAACTACATGACATAATATCATGTATATAACAGAATAATAATAATAATATTGTAGAGCATTCACAACAAGTAATGACACAACTGTAAACACATCCCATATAACATGAGAAGCTATGCCAACTCATCATGCAGCACATAATAGCTGAAGTAAACACATAACAAAGGATATTAATGATTACAACGATATCACTTCTGGCAACACTTAACACACACGAACAGAAAACAATTTCTGAAAAGAGTTTGCAGCGGAAAAATCACACAAGAATTATTTTTTTAAAGATATATAAATTATATATCTTGAGGGATGCCTCAAAAGGCGAGACCTTCACTAATTAATATGAAATGAGTACAAGGCCGAGAGTTCCCTAATGCTATTACAATGAAAGCTTTGTGGAACGACTAAGACTATACACGAGACCCTATCCTAGCCAAGACAAACTTATAATCAACAATTACAAGAATGGAGATTGGGAAGACGGGGTTTATCGGAACCAAGGAGTGTATAGACTTTCTTGTGTGAGAATGTGTGTTGTATTTGCTTCAAGTGTTCTATCTTCAAACACATCCTCCCTTGCTATTTATAGGCTTAGAAATACTTGGGGAATACACAAATATGGCTGGGTTAATGTTGAAAAACGTGGTGGAGTGGTGGAGAGGAGTGGCCGAGCCTTGGGGATAAATTTCTCCACATGTCCATATTTGTAGGAGCTAATTCTTGGTGCCCAAGTCCAAGCATACCCGACTTGTACCTTCGAGCTATGGAAGCCTTGTACATTCTTGATCAACAATCAGCCCTTTGAATGGGTCAATATCTCATGTGTTTGTTGTTGAGAAAATCCCACATGTTTATGGATAAAATCCTCTTTTATCCATAATTCTTTATTTAACTTCCTTGCAAATATGGACATCAAATGGGGGTCTAGCCTAACTAGTGGCTAGACCCCTTTCCAAATCACATAAGGATCTACATTTTACATGGATGAAATTTACAAGAACAAGAGATTACCTAGATGTGCTTCCTTTGCTTCCAAGGGAAGACTTTTTTGGTTCTTTTCTTAAGGTGTTTGCCTTGTGATTGAATGAGTGTTTAAGTGAGTTGTTTTTGCTTGTGTTTGGTGTGTGTTTAGGGTGGTGGTATGGTGGTGATATGGTGGTGTTGTGGTGGTGTATGGACTGAAGTTTGGGGCTTGGGATGATCCCTTTCTTGGTTGTGGAGAGAAGATGAATGTAGTGGTAAGAACATGTGTATGAGTTTCTTGTGGTGTCTCTCTTGGAAATGGATGAGGGAGGTGAGTATATGGATGAAGGAGGTTGTAAATGATCATCAACTACCTCTTCCTAGGTCTAGGGGTCATTTAGGGGTCATCTCCCCGGATTAGGGTGGCTTGGGGTGGCCATAATGTTGAGTTGAATGGCCAAGTTGTTGATGGAACAAAATAGCAGATCTGTCAGGGCTGAGGAGCCGTACGTCTTGATGCTAGCCGTACTCCTTGTATTGAGCCGTACGGCTCTAGTGCATTTTACTGGGGAAATCAGATTTTGCCAAGTGTCGCGCTCTTGTTGGTCCAATCCTTATCCCATTGCCCAATCAACTCCAACCACTTGCTGCAATATGGTTGGCCTTCATCAATTCCTCTTTGAATGTGTTAGACGTAGATGACTACAAATATTGCTTCCGGTATTGGTTCCGCAACAGTCTAAGTTTTGTCCGTGTGCGCGTACTACGGTGTCCCGGTTGTCCGCGGTCCCAACATGAAAGTTGCTTGAAATAATCTCGTGGTCACGTACGTCTATCTGAAATATGTTAATGAGAAAAGGATGACAATAATATATTTTTAAGTGCACATAATGGATAATAACGAGCAGTTCTAGGGGTGCGGGCCCTACATCTCAAAAATTGAAGTACATGCATGTTTACTCGTTTTTTCGCTCTGATCATGAATTTGAAGTCTGTTAATCCATTCGATGCACCGATAAGGCATACGGCGCTCCCGCAAAGCCAAATCGAGGGCTTTAGGTCAATTTTAGGGTTTAGACCAATAAAAAAGGGTTTGATAAGGGGTGCGAGATCGGCGTGTCTACACTGATCCTTTTGATGGGATTACACTACTCTAAAACAAAGAATGAGATGAGAAGTAGAGATTAAAAGTGTGGGAGTTTACCTAAAGCGTTCATGAGATTCCAATTGATGGCCTTGACTAAGGCCTTGATGATCCAAGAGTTTTGTGATGACTTTAGCTTGAAAATATGGGTTTTTGGTGGTGTTTAGGTGAGAGGGAGGAATAAAAACGAGATTCTTGAGAGAGTGGCTGACTAGAGAGTTGTTAACCTCTATTAGGATGACTAAGAACCATTAACTAGCATTAGGAGAGTCTAGGGTTAAAAGACTCTTTATTTATAGGCTTAGATTGCTTAGGGACCAAGTAGAGAGGTTTAATTAGGTAAGGAATCAATAGGAAACCTCCAGGAAGTCTCCTACTGATATGCTTCCCAGATTATGAGAGTGTTGGCCAAGAAAGAGATCGGGACGAAGAAGGAAAGTGAATCAAACTCGCAGACAGAGGAGATGTCTCGTACGAGACATCAATGTCTCGTACGAGATATCCAGTGCAGATTATTGTTTTATCCTTGTCTAAAGTTCCATCGTTCAGTTTAGTCCCCAGACTAACGGAGTCAGTTAGAAACTTAACAAAACATGACAAAACTAACGAGTTTTCATCAAAACACAAAGGCGAGACACGAGAGTAGTGTAATCATAAATGTGAGTTCAAAATGGGGTGTCTACACAAACCACCTAACAAAAACAAATAAAAGTGTTTAATGACAACCACCACAAATTTTTAAAACAACTAACATAAAAATTGTTTTGATCACCACCCAACTTCCAAAATAAAAGTGTTCAGAAGAAACAAAACCATAACCCACCCGCTGTTTTACTCGTCCTCGTCCTCTTCATTTCCTTGTTGAGTATCAACACCTCCAGCACCTGCAGCAGCACCCTGGGCAGCACTTGCAGCAGCATTTCCTCCCCCTGTTTGTGAAGAAAGCTGATCAAGAAAAGCCTGCAAATCTGTATGAATTTTCATCCAGGACTACACTTGATGCCCTACATTCCCAATAACCCTTTGAAGAACCTGTATTACCTTTGCCTTTGGAATCATAACAGAAGTGCTATCAGAAGTGTGGACAACACTTGGGGTAGCACCAGCAGTACCTGTAGGAATTGGGAAGGTAAAATCTGGGGCAGAAGGTTGAGCTTGCGAGGGAGTACTCTGAGAAGGAATGGAACTGGAACCTGAGGCTTGGGATGATTTGGACCAAGGTAGATCTTTTTACCTATTTCCTCTCTTTAATTGATTATCCACAACATAGAAACCGGGACCGGAAGAAAAAATATCAGAGGCTTCTATGGGGAGTTTTTGGAAAGTGAGTACTCGAAAGATCAAAGACGGATACGGGAAATAAGATGGTTCTTTCCTCTTTGGCCAAGTAGCAAGATGTTTAAAAACAAGATTCCCAAAATTAATAGGTTTGTTTTTCCCTAGCTTATACAAAACTCTAGCTTGTTCCATGGTAAGATTTTGATCACTCTTGGAAGGGAGCCAGTTAAACAAGCAAAGTTTGTGTACAACCGAAAAAAGCGAAGTAAGCTTAGAAGCGGGAAATTTGATTTTGGGATCGGTTGGCCACTCACGAACTTCATTGTGAGTTAAAAACTTGGCCATCACATCTTTATTGCAATAGAAACTCTCCTCAATAGTATTGGGCATACCTAAGGCTTTGTTAATAATTTCTGGGTTAAAGAGACTCGACCCCTAACAAAAACCTTACCAAATTCGGGAGAGAGATCATTGTCTAGATTAGGGCTCAAGTTAGCATAAAAATTCCTCACAATTTTGTCAACAAAGGCTTTGGCTTGGGTATTTGGAATCAAAAAATTTCGGTCCTCAAGGAATTGGAACACACCATTATTCTTCAAATCAATCTCATCTATATTTTTCTCTTCTCAAAACGGGGTTTTGCTATGTTTTAGCCAAAATGACATACCCAAGTCTTTGAAAAATTCTAGAAAGAAGTGCGGTAAAGGAAATGCATCATTATCCTCTATACGAATTGTCTCATAATCAGATTCATCATTAGAATCAGAAACATGAGGAGAAGAGTGGTGTACCTCCTGGGTTTTTGATCGAGTCTGAGCTGGATGAGGTGTTGCCGAAGGTGCTGTCCTCTTCCTGGCAACACTTGGGTCAGCACTCTGTATACCTTTTCCTTTGGCCAGCCTCTGTGTAGCAGCGGCTAGGGTTTCACTGTCTTGTTTATCCACCCAATCATCAAAGTCATCATCGGGATTTTCTTTTTCCACAGAGTAATTCTCATCCGAAGTATGTAGAGATGACAAGCTTTGAGAATCTTCATCCGAGACTTCGACTGGATCAGAAGGAGTGTTGGTGTTGGCCTTGTTGAACATAGCCCTAAGCCGACTGGAAGTTCTTTTTCTTGGAGCTTGGGTTACCGGAGGTTGAGAAGAAGGGGTTTTTCTCTTCTTCTTGGTGGCCTTGGTTGTTGCTTCAGCAGGTTGGGAAGGAGCTATGGTGGACGGAGCTTAGGCGACTGGAATTGGAGGCGGACCGGACACCACAATCGCTAGAGAAGGCGGTGATGTCACCGGTGATGTCTCCATGGGAGATAAAAACCTAGCTTCACCACCACTTAGAGAAACTTCTATAGGCTCAGAAAAGTGTTTGGATGGAGAAGCCATTGAAGAAAATGAGAATAGAATGAAGAAATTTGGAAGAGGGATTTTTAGGGATTGATGGAGTGAGAGAGAGAGACCGACGAGGTAGAGAGAGATCGGCGAGTGAGGAGGGGGGGAGGGTTTAGGATATTTTTAGGAAGTATTCAAATGGAAATTAAATACCCATTATAAGATAACTCTCCCTATTCCTAAAAACACTCAACTCCCCCTATTTCCTAGCTAGAAAGATTAACTCTATCACAACACTCACATTTTAATCAAAACAACCGGCCATTATCCCAAAAAAATAGCAATTTTTTAAATAAAAAAAAAATAACTAGGAGAATTCGGCATAGGTGACCAAATCCCATAAATTTTTGAGTTTTATTTGAAATTTTACTCCAAAATTTTAGGGATGAAGTTACCTAATTAAATTCACCAAAAATAAAAAGGAATTTAATAAAGACTTTTTGAAATCAAAAACTCCTCAAATTATAAAGGACTTTCAGACTTTCAAAATTTAAATATTAATTCCGAGAAAAAAATAAATAAAAAAATAATGTGGCACATACTAATGTGTTATTGGCAATGACAGTAACACTTTAGAAAACACATAAGTCAACTATCCCCTTGATAAAACTTTTCACTTTAAGGCAAAACAATCCTCATTATGAACACTTGAGGCAAATTGTTAGGCTTCTTTTAAATAAGCAATTGAGGCAAAAACAAGCTTCTCAAATTCAAACACTTGAGGCATAGCAAGCCGTTAAATATAAGTGTTTGAGGTAAAATAAATCTAACAAGTTAGATAAAATAAGCTTGTTCTTCATCTTCAAGCACTTTAAAATACGCATAATTTACACTTCAATATCTACAAGATAGCATCGTAGTAACGAGCTCCGTGCTCCGAGTCCTTATAAAGTGTAAAAAATACTTTAGTGATTTGTACATTTCAAGTAAGATACACTGTAGTAACGAACTCCATGTTCCTAATACTTAGTACGAAATCACTAGATAGTATCTCCCTTTGGCAAGAGTGCATCGTCGCAGCGAACGCCGTGCCCCGAGTTACTCAGGAAATACTAGAAGTGCTTTTTGCCTTTTGCCTTTTATTTTTATCACAAAAATCAGTGACTTTGTCACTTTTGAGTACAAAGGGGATTTGACAAACATGTTAACCAAGTATAAACCTACTAAAATAAAAAGGTTAGCATGTGCCGCTTCGAAGGCTTAACACGAAAAACAGAAAAACAACATTTTTTTATTATTATACACAGTGTTACCAGAAGTGTTGACAACACTCAGGGTAACACTCTGAACAGCAGATTAAAAAATACAAAGACCAAGAGATCTTTTCAAACTTGAAAATTTCTCATGGTCATGGGCCTTGGTAAAAATGTCAGCAAGTTGATACTTAGTATCAATATGCTCTATGTTTATCAAATCTTTTTCAATCAAGTCTCTTAGAAAATGGTGGCGGATATCAATGTGTTTAGTACGGGAATGTTGAACCGGGTTTTTTGAAATATTTATAGCACTTAGATTATCACAATACATGGTCAAGATATTACTATCAAGACCATAGTCATCTAACATGTGTTTAAAGCCAAATGAGTTGGGAACAACAACTACTGGCCGCGACATATTCGGACTCGGCTGTCGAAAGAGACACACAGTTTTGTTTACGACTATACCATGACACTAAGTTATTACCCAAAAAGAAACACCGCCCACTAGTACTTTTCCTATCATCCATATCACCCGCCCAGTCAGAATTACTAAAAACAACAAGATTGGTATTAGTATCCTTAGAAAACCATATTCCTAAATCACTCGTGCCTGACACATATTTGAGAATCTTTTTGACAGCCTTTAGATGAGAGAGTTTAGGACTGGCTTGATAGCGTGCGCATACGCACACACTGAACATTAAATTAGGACGACTCGCGAGAAGATAAAGGAGACTACCTATCATAGAGCGATATAAGGTTGGATCCACATCCTCCCCCACTTGGTCCTTTCCCAACTTGAGTGTAGAACCCATCGGTACTTTAGACGCCTTGGCATGCTCCAACCCAAACTTTGTTACCAAACTTTTCGCATACTTGCTTTGTGAAATGAAGATCCCTTCATTCGATTTTTTCACCTGAAAACCAAAGAAAAAGTTTAGTTCCCCTATCATACTCATTTCAAAAGTTGATGACATGGCATCCACAAATTTTTTCAAAGCAGTTTCAGATGTGGAGGCAAAAAAAAATGTCATCAACATATATTTGAGCTATGACAAGGGTTTTACCATTTCTTAAGATAAACAAAGTCCTATCGGCTTCTCCTCTAACAAAACCATAATCCAACAGAAATTGAGTTAAGCGACCATACCATGCTCGAGGAGCTTGTTTCAAGCCATATAAGGCTTTTATAAGCTTATAAACATGGTGTGGTTTGAATGGATCTTCAAAACCTTTTGGTTGTTCAACATAGATTTCTTTATCAATATATCCATTCAAAAAAGCTCCTTTCACATCCATTTGGTGTAATGTGATTTTAAGATATCAAGCTATAGCCAAGAGGAGTCTTATAGACTCAATTCTAGCCACAGGTGCGAAGGTCTCATCATAATCGATACATTCGACTTGTGTGTAGCCTTGAGCTACAAGACGAGCTTTGTTACGAACAATGTTACCCGTTTCATCACTTTTGTTTTTGAAAATCCATTTAGTCTCAATAACATTGGTGTTAGCGGGACGGGGGACTAAAGTCCAAACATTATTTCGGGTAAATTGTTCAAGCTCCTCTTGCATAGTTTGAATCCAAAAATTATCTTTTAAAGCATCAATCACATTCTTAGGTTCTAAGGTAGAAATAAAACAAGAGTACTTCATCTTTGCATATGTGGTAGACATACACACATATCTTACCATTTCCCGGTAATTGATTGGTTCTTTGTTTCTTGTTTGAATTCCTTCACTTACTTCCCCTATTACTTGTGTAGAAGGGTGATTCTTTCTTATTCTGGCTGGGAGATCTCTCCTTATAATTTCATGAACCTCTGCACCGTTTGGATTCTCTTCTTCTGTTTCAGCAGCTGTACTGGAATCTGGTGTTACCGGAAGTGTTGCCTCGTCAGTGGTAACACTTTGGTCAGCACATGCGTCATCAACAGATTTGGAATTTTCTCTGTTATCATTCAGCTCATCCAACAGAATCAAGGGAGGTTCCTGAGGTCCTTCACCTGCAATACTCGACAGGTCATCAAAAGCAATGTTAACTGATTCTTGGATAGTTTTCAACCTTAGATTGTACACCATATATGCTCGACTATTTTGAGCATACCCAAGAAAAATTGTCTTATCACTCTTAGAGTCAAACTTTTTCAGCTGATCCCGGTCATTTAAAATGTAACATACACACCATAAAACATGAAAATAGTGAACTTTAGGCTTCTTGCCATTCAAAATCTCATAAGGTGTCATTGTGGTACCGGGTCTTAAGAAAACTCTATTTGCCGTATGACAAGCGGTATTTAGTGCTTCGGCCCAAAATCTTTTAGAAATTTGTTTAGAAAACAACATTACATGGGCCATTTCAAGTAAAGTCCGATTTTTCCTTTCGGCAATCCCATTTTGATGAGGAGTTTTGGGTGCCGAAAATTCATGGTGGATTCCCATTTTCTCACAAAAGGAAGAAAATGAAGCATTTTCAAATTCTTTACCATGATCGGATCTTATACGAGAAACAGAAGCACAAAACATGTTTTTGATTTTTGAGTGTAAGATTTTAAACTTTTCAAAAGCCTCAGATTTTTCTTTCAAGAAAAAGATCCACGTGAACCTAGAAAAATCATCAACAACTACCAAAGAATATTTATTACCACCCAAACTATCAACCTCAACTGGACCTATTAAATCCATATGTAAAAGTTGAAAACAGTGTGTTGTTCCAGAGTACTACTCATGGTATTGGGCAACACTGTGGGCAACACAAGTTTGTTTACCTTTAATACAACCTTCACAAATGATTTTGTTTTCAAAATCCAGATTAGGAACTCCTTGAATAGAACCAAGCTTAACAATTTTTTCAATGTTTCGGAAATTTGTGTGTCCTAACTTTTGGTGCCACAAAGTGGTGACATCAACTCTCACAGAGTTGCATACCTGTTTGTGTTCAACACAATAACAATTGTCGGTTGATCTAGTACCTGACATCACACATTTGTTTCTACGATCAAAGACTTCACAAGTATTTTTGTTGAATTTTACCTCTAAATCATCGTCACAAAGTTGGCTTATACTAATTAAATTAGCTACAAGACCATCTACATGTAAGACATTTTTTAAGGTAGGAAAACCCGACACATTTAGTGTACCTTTCCCTATTATCTTGCTCTTACTTCCACCACCATAAGTAACATTACCTCCAAGAACAGATTCATAGTCTTTTTAAAACAATTTTGTTCCCGTCATGTGACGTGAACACCCACTATCAAAATACCATGAACCTTCAACATTAGTTCTTAAGGCAGTAAAAACAACATCACATCTTTGATTGTTTTTAGGTCTCCATTCTTTCTTACTTTGATTTTTATTTCTCTGATAAGCAGTGTTATCAGAAGTAGTGGGTAACACTTCAGGTAACACTGAGGAACTGGACTGATTTCTTTTCAGAAAAGTATGACAATTTTTCTTAAAATGTCCAGTAGTATGACAATAAGTACACACTTTCCCTTTATCAGAGGTTTTGAAAGAAGAAAAATCATTATCCTTTCCACGTTCATTTAAAAAACATGTTTGATTATCTTCCAAAGACAAAGAAGAAATGATCTTATCTAAATAATCTTGAAAACTAATACCTGCCCTGAGAGGTTTAGTTAACATGAGGATCTCATCCAGTTTGGTAGACCCCGTGTTGAGTTTCTTGAGAGTAGTTTCGGCTAGAGACAATTTCTTCTTAACTTTCTCCAGCTCAACATCCTTCTTTGTGAGTTGGATTTCAAGAGTAGCCATACCAAGCCTTAGTTGCTGAGTTTCTTTGGTCAAGAATTGCACCATGCTATGCTCCTTCTTGTATTCTCCAAGAATATCCTCATAAAGATTCCTTAATCATCTTATGAGTTCATCCTTACTCATCTCAGCATCATCTTGAGAACTTCCTGCATCCAGATTAATAGACCCCACAAAACAAGCAGCATTTGTAATATTGAAACCATTATACCTGCTGGGTGTTATCACAGGTGTTACCCTACTTGGGTTATCACTTGGGATAGCACTTTCTGTTGGGTATGCTTATCACTTAACCCTCCTACTTATGTTAGAATTGATTGATACCATCACCTAAGTTTATTTTAAGGACTTTAGGACCCTATGTAAGAAGTTTTATAACTTCAATTTTTAGCTAAGTCCTCTTTATAGACTAGGCTTAGTGTTTAGGACTGAAGCTTTGGATTTAAGGTCAAAAGAGCAAAAAGGCCAAGTTTGATGCGCATGCCTCCCATGCGCAGCGCATTACCTGTGCACTCCATGCGCACGAGTCTCATGCGCACGAAGTCTTACCTTGGTTTATTCTCATTCCCTGACCTCACCTTGTGAAGCTTGGAAAGCGTCATGTCAAGCTACGCTTTTTAATATGAGTCAATGTGCTGATGTGGACAAATGACAAAGCGTGCACACTCAGCATTCACACAGATGGAGACGCGCCTCATATTTAAATTTTCAAATTGGAAGACAGCTGTCACCCTTCTAGAAGAAGTTTGAAGCTCATCCACTTTCCCTGTCTCCAACGGCTATAAAGGACCATCCGCACCAATCACTATGTAACAGCACATCGTCCTTGCTGAAGCTCCTCAACGACTAGTTCTTGGAATTTCACTATAAATAGCATGCTCATCCTCATTTTCCAAGTTGCTTGTGCATTTGCTTTCAAAGAGAAAGATTTGAAGATTTGAAGATTGCTTGCATATTTCCAGAATTCTCAAGATCAACCTTCATACCTTCATACTCATCCAATCCCAGATCCTAAATAGCCTTTGTAACACTAGAATTTCTTGTGCTCTCCATCTCATAGATTCAAAGAGCCCAGATTTCTGATTCACACACACACCTCTTGAAGTTCCGATCTCATCGATCTTACTTCTAGAGAAACACCGATTATTGTCTAGGATTTTGTTCTTTCATAGATTATAGATCTTTGAGATAGTTTTGTTCTACATCTTTGTTTCTTGTAAACTCTCTCATATAATAAGATCTCCATTAGAAATCCAATACTAACCATCTTGGTAGAGGACGTAGATCTTTTCCCGATCGAACCTCTCCAAATAGCGTGTTTATTTATTGTGCTTTTCTTTCTACATTTAATCTTTACTTATATATTGTTTTGTTTGATCTTTGTAGATTGTCTTGCTTCGATAGAATTGTGTTTGTATACTTATTGCCTTAGTTCCATTTTGCGCCAATCTTTAAGCTAAACTTAGTGCGTGCGTATTTACACTTCTGCGCATACACCCTGCGCATAAGTGATTGCTTTAAGTTTCCGCTGTGCATTTCACACTCTTGTTGCGCGCTATACTTAGCCAAAATAAGACATGTGTGCATTAGCCAATGTTTTGCAAAAGGGTTTGAAAAGAATTTTAAAAACGCTATTCACCCCCCCCCCCCTCTCTAGCATTTTTCATACAATTGTTGCCCTTATGGGACCAACAAGTGGTATCAGAGCAAACACCTTTAAAAACATTTTAGTTTTTCAAGCTTAACAGCTTGGGTGCCGATTCAATATGGCAAACTCAAAACCTTCGGCAACTGCTAACTACACACACGTTCCAGTCTTTGATGAAGATCATTTTGACGTGTGGAAATTCAGCATCTTGACTCATCTTACCTCTATCGACGAAAGGCTCCATGACACCGTGGTTTATGGACCTTACATTCCAGTCAAGGCAAATCAAAATCCACGCACCAACCCTTCTCAACCAACCATTCTAAAACCAAAGGAAGAATGGACGGATGAAGAATCAAAACGAGTTGCAAATGATGGGAAAGCAAGAAACATTCTTCTAAGCACTCTAAGCACGGCCATGAAACAACAAGTCATGCATTGTGCTACCGCCAATGAGTTATGGGATGCTATTGAAGAACATATAGAAGGAGATACGGTTTGCAAGGAGAACAAGAAATATGAAGTACAAAAGAGATTCAACAATTTCTCTCAACTCCCCGGTGAAACCTTAAGACAAACTTATGAACGCTACTGTGAAATTATAAATCTATGTATTTCACTTGGCATGAAGTTTTCGAACAAAGATTTGAATGTTAATTTCCTCCAAGCTTTTGGCTCAAGGTATCTTCATAAATCTAGCGCTCTTGAGGACACTGGAACTTTGGATGTTTAGACTTTAAGGAACCTTTACGCTAATCTCAAAGTTTATGAGCCCAAACTTCAGCAAATTAGTGAAACTGAAGGAAAATCAAAATCCATAGCAATGGTGGCGCAAAGAGAAGATGCGCATATGTCTGCGCCTGCGCCTACTCATGATGAGAAAAGTTCCGATCCCAAAATTTCTACTTCTGAGCTATTAGACATGGATGATGAAGACTTTGCTTTATTTGTGAAGAAATTTCAAAAGTTCAAAAAAATCTCAAGACCCGGCTCAACCAACAAATTTCAAGGATCTACCAGCAGAGCTCCTCCAAAGTTCACGAGGAGCAGTGATTCTAAAAGAAAAGAAGATCTTGTTTGTTTTAATTGCAGGAAACCAGGACACTTTGCTTCAAGCTGCCGAATTCCGAAATTTTAATATATGAAGAAGAAGAACAGCCATACTCCCAAGTTCACTCCCAAATTCACTCGTCACAAGGGAATGGTTGCTGAAGAAGAATCACCAGCAAATGAGCATAACACATGGATTGAAACAGACTCCGATGAGAGCGATGAAGATTCTGATGATGGACTTGTTTGTTTGGTAGCAAAGGATGATGAAGTGGATACTTATGATTCTGATGATAAGTACTCCAAAGATGTTCCTGATATGAATGTCTTGAATAAACCTATCAAGAAATCTGTAGGTTTTCAAGAAGTAAACAAAAAGAAAGGGCCAACCATCAGCGAGCTCATTGAACAAGGATTTCTCACTCCGGCTTAAAGCGATGGTAGATTGTTATTTGCAAGATGTGATCTGAGTGCAAGGAGTAAGCTCAGAAAAAGCAACTACATTAGACCTCAGGTTGTACCTATTCCTACAATCACGCACGATGAGGACATTGCCAAGCAAGAAAAGTTGTTCTTGGAAGCCGAAAAGGTAATTAGTAAATTCGGCAAAATGAAAGAAGCTTTAGCACTATCATGTGATGAAATTTCCCAGCTTAAGACTGAGAAATCTCTACTAAAATCTGAACTCACCCTCCTTAAGGAGCAGATAAAGGGCATGACTCCTCTTACTGTTAAAAACACTTTTCTAACAGAGCAAAACTCAATTCTTAAAGTTCAAAACGATGAATTGGTTACTCAAATTACTGATCTTAAAAAGATTACAAATGAGTGGACAAATTCTCGTGTCACTATGGATAATATTTTTGAGTCCCAAAAAGCCTGTGGTGATAAAAGTGGCTTGGGATTCTCATCAACTAGTGACAACTTTAAGTGTGAGGTCTGCACTGAAAGAGAAAGTGAATTTACACCTCAGCAAACTCATGAAATTCCCAAGGAAAAACCTTCTATTTCAATGGGTAAAGGACAGGAAAAAGTCAAGAGACAAACATTCCATTATGTCTACCCAACGAAACAATTTGGGAAAGCTAAAGAGAAGTAGCTACGGATGAACCATCTCCTAGCAAAATCATTCTTGAAATAAAGCGCGCTCCTTCTACTAATGCGCATTATGCGCCTAGGAGCCATGCGCCTCATTGCCATGCGCATCCTAGCCCTATGCGCCCTACTAGAAAAAGCACTCCAAAAGTTCAAAAGAAAGATTTTGTTAAAGCTGGATCATCGAACCCAAAGAAGAATGCAATCCCAAAGAAAATTAAAGAGTCTGTAAAAACTCATGTGATTGGTGGATTTCATCATTGTTCTATTTGTGATTGTTTTGGACACAAGGCAGTGGAATGCCTTTTGAGATTCACTCCCAATGCCAAAGGACTTTAAAATCCTAAGGTCAAGCAAGAGTGGGTTGTCAAAAGTTGCTAACTCTAGGACCCAAAAGGAATAAAGGGGACCTGCTTAAATGTCTATATTTCAGGTTCTTTGCTTCATGGCGGGATCTTCTAAAGCTAGAACGTATGAATGGATTCTCGATAGTGGGTGCTCACGACACATGACTGGAGATGAATCCTTACTTGAAGATGTTCATGAAGAAAGAGGTCCCTCAGTAACATTTGGTGATAATAACAAAGGTCAAGTTGTTGCATATGGAAAGCTCAAGAAAGACAAAGTGTGCATTGAAAGAGTCTCTCTTGTTGAAGGACTCAAGCATAACTTATTATCCATATCCCAATTTTGCGACAAAGGATTAGAATGTCATTTCACTTCAACACAATGTCTTATCAAGAATGGCAAAACTGGAGCTATCTTACTCACGGGATATCGTTAGACAAATATTTATATTATTGATTTCCATATTATGAACTCTAGTACTAATCTTTTTTTGTAGCAAAAAGTGTGAGCGAAAATAGTTGGCTATGGCCCAAGCGCATGAGTCACTTGAACTTCAAATGTCTATCAAAACTCAGCAGGGATAATCTTGTCAAAGGACTTCCCAAGGTTGCTGATCATAATGACAACAAATGCGTAGCTTGTCAACTAGGCAAACAATCAAAGCAGTCTTTCTCCAGCAAGACAAATCCCTCAACTTCAAAATGTTTGCAACTGCTGCACATTGATCTATTTGGACCAGTTACCACTGCAAGCATCAAAAGAAACAAGTATACTTTGGTTGTAGTGGATGATTATTCAAGATATACATGGGTGGAGATGATGATCACTAAAGACGAATGTTATGATGTTCTCACCTCATTATTTAGACTGCTCCAAACCCAAAAAGAAGATGACATCGTTAGTGTTCGATCCGACAATGGAACAGAATTCAAGAACAACGGTGTTGCTCGATATTGCGACGATCATGGGATAGATCACAACTTCTCAACCGCTGGAGTTCCACAACAAAATGGTATTGTGGAAAGAAAGAATAGGACGTTAATTGAACGGGAAAGACGATGATAGCAGAAGCTAAATTGCCTAAGTATTTCTGGGAAGAAGCTATCAACACAGCATGCTTTACTCAAAATCGCTCCCTTATCAACAAACGCCATAACAAGACCCCTTATGAACTTTGGTGTGGTAGAACTCCCAACATTGCTTTCTTCAAGATCTTTGGCTGCAAATGCTATATCCTCTACAACGGAAATGAACATAGAGGTAAATTCGATGCCAAAGCGGATGAAGGTATTTTTGTTGGGTATGCTAAACATGCTAAAGCTTTTTGTGTTTTCAATAGATCTACATTAGTGATAGTTGAATCTGTACATGTTACATTTGATGAACATTCTCTCCTTGAGCCACATTTGGCGGCTCCAAATGTTGCTGATGATTCTGGTGAGTCTATTGATACAGGTGCGCACATCCCTACTGCGCATACACAAAATCAGAATGCATCAACTCAAAGAAATCCATCTACATCAGTTGCGCAAAGCTTGGTAAATAGCGCACCAAGTGAAGCTTCAGTTGCAACTAACAATGCTCCTGGAGATTCTTCTAATGCGCATCATTCTAGTACTGCGCATGGTGTCACTCACTCTTTCGATTCTGAACCAGTTTAACCCCCTAACTTTAATGATTTTGATGCTGGTGAAGATGTGCCAATTGAATACCTTCAAATTACTACATCTCAACCTGTTGGTCCCAGAGGGGCAACAAAGGTATGAAAAATGCTAGAGGGGGGGTGAATAGCGTTTTAAAATTCTTTTCAAACCCTTTTTGCAAATCAATGGCTTATGCGCACAGTTCTCAAATAAGCTAAGTATAGCGCGCAGAGAGAGTGTGAGATGCACAGCGGAAATTTAAAGCAACACTGCGCAGGGTATACTGCGCAGGGTAAAAACGCACGCGCTAAGGTTTGGCTAAACTGTTGGATAAAAAGGATTCCAAGGCAATGGGCAATAACAAACACAGCAGCAATAGCAGTAATCTAGTAAGATCAAACAAAGCAGTAATTCAGAAATAACTAAGCAGGAAGTAAATAGCAGAAATAATAAACAAGCTATTTGGAGAGGTTCGATCGATGAAAGATCTACGTCCTCTACCAAGATGGTTAGTCTTGGATTTTCTAATGAGATATATATTGATATGAGGAGCTTTTACAAGATTACAACGAATCAAAACTCAAATCAAAATCTAATCAATGAAGAGCAAATCCTAGACTAAACCGGTGTTTCTCAAGAAGTAAGATCTATATGATCGAAGCTTCAAGAGGTGTGTGGGTGGCAGAAATTCTGGGCTCTATGAATATAAGAGATGAAGAGCACGAAGAATTCTGGTGATATGAAGTTTAGGATCTGGGCAGGAGTTTGAAGGTATGAAGGTTTGAAGGTTGATCTTGAATCTGGGAATAGTAAGCAGCAAACTTCAGAACTTCAGGAATACTTGTAAGCACAAACTCTAGCAGCTTGGAAATGAAGATGAGCAGGCTATTTATAGCAGAGAGCTTAGAACTAGCCGTTGGTGCTCTGAGCAAGGACGATGAGCTGGCACAAAAGGATTGGTGCGCAGGTGTCCTTTATACCCGTTGGAGCTCTGATCATGTTGATGACCTGGCACAATGTGATTGGTGCGCAGGTATCTTTGAGCCGTTGGAGACTGAGCATGGAGACCAAATTCAACGCTCATCTGGAAGGTTGACAGCTGTCTCCATTTGAAATATTATGTTTGAGCGTATCTCCACCGTTGGCTATGCTGAGTGTGCAAGATTTGTCGTTTATGCATAACTAAGCGTACATCTTCAGAGAGCTTTCCAAGTTAGGTGATCTGAAAGCATTGAAAACTGTGCAGGGTTGAATGCTGCGCAGAGGAGACCTGCGCAGTATTTGTCCTGCGCAGATAGTCCTGCGCAGTAACCACAGTCTTGCGTAGATCTTCATTCCTTCTTCGCTCCAAGTCCTATATTCTAAGCCTATACTATAAAATGGACCATGCTAAAGAAAATGAAGTTATAAAACTTCTTACATAGGGTTCTAAAGTCCATAAAATACTCTTAGGTGATGGTATCAATCATTTCTAACAAAGATAGGAGGGTTAAGAAGTAAGCATACCCAACAATCTCCCCCTAAAGGATTGATGCCATTACCTACTATAACAAAGGCAATTCATTGTACTTGATAATAGCATGTCCATAAGAATAAAAATGGTCAATCATGCCTCAAGTCAATGCACACACTAGCCAATGCTATAGATTTCTAGTCTATCCAAAAGATATAACTTACAATATGGGAAAGACAGAAATAACATGCAGCGCATACAAGTAATGTGAATTTTAGTTTGAGTATGCGTTTAAACGGAATGTTTAAAACATCATGCGTAGAAAATATGAGCAGATAATAATATGCACATGAGGTGAAATAAAGCATTCATTGTTCCACAAACGAAAAGTTTGAATTGAACAAGGTTTTGAAACTAATGATGCGATTTTCTCATTAAAACTTGAAATGATAAAAGTTGGAGATTACAAGTTTGAAAGAGAAAACAAAAAAAAATTGCGCACAAAAAGAAATACCTTGCACAAAATAGAAAAATACAAGAAACTAATTGATATTAATGCGATGCAGGGCTTCACGCAGCTCGTTCTGCAGGCTGTTGAACTTGTTCATAAGCTCAATCTTCAGCGCTTGAAACCTTTCCCTGAACGCAACACTTTCTTCAACATATGTAACAATTCCTCTGCGCATATCTCTGTTGTCGTCCCGCAGATCTTGGAAATTGTTTTTATACTGCAATTGATGAGCAGTCATTTGGTTGAAGTAGGATTGCTCCGCAGCCTCTATGGTCTTCAAGATGGTGGTCTGTGTAGCTTCCAGTCGTTGGTCAGTGTGGAGGCGCTGAGTGTTCACGCTGGCTTGAATGTCGAACATTGCTTGATCCATCCTAGCATTGAACCCATCAGCGAAATCAGTCATCGCTTGAGTAATGCACTCCCTGACACTTTCCATGTTGAGCGCACTAGCTTGCGCAGAACCACCTTGCATAGTCTTCTCCAAGATCTGTGCTTCAATTTCCGCAAAGCCTTCATGCAGGCCATCAGCTAGACTCTTGCGCAGACGTTTCAGCAATCCTACAAACCCGTCATTAATCGCGGTGTAGGTGCAAACATCTTCGAGCATCCCAGCAATTGACTTCAGCGAGTCAAAAATCATCTGATCTAGAGCATCGGGGATTTTCTGCGCAGAGGGGCCGCGGCGGAGGTACTTGCACCAGCCTTTGATGTACTCCTCTCCCCCTTAATGGCAGCAATCTCAATGCGCTGCGCATCAAGCTGCTCTTGAAGCATTGTCTGGGAAGTAAGCAGTTGCGCCATCTGAGACTGCGCTGCCAGTTTGTTCACTTGAATAGATTCAAGGCTTGAAGAATTTGGCGCAGTTCAGTGGACGTGGAGAGAGAAGATGTGGAGATCGCTGGAATTGATGAAGCAGGAGGAATTTGCGCGGAGGCCTTTGGTGGAGAGTTGGTCGATAAGGGATCGAATGGAGGAGTGCGCGAAGGAGATGGCTGTTGAGGAGATAGATTAATAGGATCAGCAGCAGGTGACTTCTGCGCAGGAGAGTGCGCACTGCTGCTGTCCGTATCAGTTGAGCGCACAACACCCTCTTTATCCCCTTCGGAGAGGTCAATAACTGGGGTACCCTGCGCAGCATCATCGGCCTGCGCAGCTTTGGTAACCTCATCCTCATCTGCATCCTCATCCTCCAAGTCCAGTCCATCATGGAGGACAGAAGTGCCAGGTTGCGTAGTGCCAACCGGAATATTGAGACGGCGGAAGGCACTTGCACTTGGCTCAGGAGGGGAGGGAGGATCTGCTGCCTTTGGCTTACCCTTAGCAGTGCTGCGCACAGTCTGTTTCTTGCGCGGAGTTCGAACAGGAACATCCTCAGCAGGCGCAGCAGCAGGGGCCTTTGTCGGTGTAGAGTCAGGGAACGCGGCATCCATCCAGTCATCACTGCCTGCGCGTCCCTGAGCAGCAGTAGGATTTGCAGCAACCTTGGGATCCTGCTCCCCCTGCGCGGTATCATCCGCAGCCTCATCCTCAGCAGCAGTCTCATCCATACGAGACTCGCTGTCTTCTTCTGCAATAGGAGCAGCAGTACCAGGAGGAAGTCTGATGAATGCAGACTTTTTCTTTGATGGCGCAGGAGTGGGCGCAGGAGGATCCTTGCGCTTCTTCGAAAGTTTGGGAGCAGGAGGAACTGGTGCATCAGACCTGATTTTGATGCCAGCAGTAGATCTGACATCAGGAATCACTTTAACCTTTTCAGGCGCAGGTTCAGCAATACCTTTGCCCTTGCGCTTGGCTTGCGCAGCTGCCGTTTCAGGTACATCAGGCGCAGTGGCCTTAGAGGGCGCGCAGCAGCTTTCTTTGACTTTGGCTGAGGGGCTTCTTCAAGATCATCATCACCATCACTCAACCCATGCCTCCTTGTCGGGGCTCTCATCCTTACTCCAGATCGTGCGATACTCACTGCGGCCAATTTCATTGCGCAGTGAATATAGATGAGAAAGAGAATATGTTTTGGAGCAAGGGACCTTCAGGTCTGGGCGCTTCTGTACGAAGGTGCGCAGCTCAGAGATATTCATCAGATACTTGGAAAGGAGCCTACAGTGAGTTCTGTATTTGGCTACCTTTTTGTCCATGCGCTTGTCGTAGCTTTCAGAAGCGTCCCAAAGTTCATCAAATAGAACGGAAGACCAATCTAAGGCATCGCCGTTGTAGACGGCAGTGCAGTAAGCCCACTGCTTGGAAATGAACTTGCCCTTATTTCCATTCTTGCAGTTCACAGAATCGCCAATGATGGTGCACAGGTGATACATCACCTCACCAAACTCCTTGCGATCATGGAGACTCCACTTCTTCACAAGAGTGGATTCCCCAACCAGTTTCTGCGTTAGTTTGTTCTGTTTAGCTTCAGAATAAACTTCCGGCGCATTATCGACGTTGAAACCGCACAGCTTCTTCAGTGACGCGGGAATAATACGCACTGAGTAGTTCTGAACAATGGAGCGGATCACATCGATCTTTACCCTGGTGTGCTTGTGCGTCATGGTTACACGCTCTGCGCTCTCGAAAAATTCATCCACCAATGAAGGGACATAGAAGTCCTGATCCAATGTGAAGAGAGGAAGAATTCAGAAACGTCCATTAGATTGATGATTTTGCGTCCCACTGCGTCTTTTTGTAGCGCAGCGATATCTAATTCCCATCCTTGTAGAAAGTAAAAAGAATTCTGCGCAAGTCAAGGAATAGTTTAGACAAATATTATTGCGCATGAGCTTTGCGCATGCACAGATAGCGCAAAGAAATTGATGCGCAGAAACTCCATACAAGATATAAAGAATGCGCAAAATATAAGGATGCATGCGCAAAATCATGAATACTTAAAGAAAATTAAGCGATCCAAAGTATATTTAAAGAATAAGAACTTGAAGAGCACGAAATGACTGTTCATGAACACTAAAAATTAAAGATTGACCAAAATGAACAAAAAGCATGTCAAAATGACCGCATAACAGAGACGAAAACAACCAAGCAAGTATGAAAGTCAACAACAACACAATAAGCCCAGAAATCAAGAATAACTGTTCGTCTGCTTAGGAAATTTTCGGACCAAAAAGTTTGCAGAGAGCGATTAAAAAGAGCATTGATCATAAAATAAAGTATATAAAGGAGTAGATCAGAGAGAGACGAACCCAAAACACCAAACGATTTCAAAAATGATTAACAGAAAAGAGAGAAATCGAAAAAGGGAGTTTCAAGAACTCGAAATAGCAACAATGGCGGTTAATGAATAAACTGAGTTTTGAGGATCAGAAGTTCTTACCATATCGTCGACGGGTTTGGTTTCTTCGACTGGAACCTCAACGACCGGTTCATGGACCTCAACTACCTTTGCTTTCGATTTTCGGGGAGCCATTTATAGAGGAAAAGTATAGACAGAGAAGAGAGAGAGAGATGCGTTTGAAGATAGTCAACGAAGAAGAAAAGGAAAGCTTTGGAGAAGCAAGAGAGATTTCAGAGGAGGAGAAAATGATTGAAACGGGAAAACTTTTGGAAGTTGGTAAGAAATGAGAGAGAAAAGAGAGATTTGGTGAAAGAGATTGAAAGCAGAAGAGAGAGAAAGAGAGGGGTCGGATGTTTTTATCCAGAAAAGGAAATGCGTGACGTCAGCGCAGGGGTAGCTATGTAATTCGCAGAAGTGGGACACGTGCTGCGATGACGTGGACCAACCGGATGCGCGCGTGCGCAGTCCTAGCGCGCGCGTGAGTGAGAAGTTCTAGGTAGGTCAAGTCGAGTCAACTTCCTCATTAATGCAGAGTCAGAGAAAGGATGGGCGCACGTTCGCGGGGTGACGTGGCCGAATGGGGAACGCGCGTGCGCAGTCTTTGCGCGCGCGTGTCAGCGAAATTGAGTCTGACGGTTGTCACATCACCTTCCTCATTGATGGTGAGCAGACATTCGAAAGCAGGCGCTGTCACAATCGCAGTTTGCATTGATGACACTGGGATATGCGCAGGGGTAAGATAGTAATTTCTCAAAAAGATACAAAAATTAAAGGCGCGGGAAAATTTTAAATACACAAGTACCCTTGTGAATTAGCGTTGACTTTTCAGTCAGGGACCTATGTGTAATTTCTAATGAATAGAGTACTTACCTGCGATCCACGAAGAATTGCGCATGTTAAAGTCATGCGCAGAGCTTTAGGTAGCGTAATAGATTCTTTAAATCTCATTGGTTTCATGCGCAAATGAATTACTGCGTAGTACAATGTTGCGCAGGTGTTGCTTGAATGCACGAAACTTTACCTATATGAATACTTATCAACCAAACACAAGATTGTTAGTAATAACAAATCATATGGACAAATTAGCTGAGTTCAAGCATACCCATTTCTCCTCTCAAGAAGATGAATCTCTTTGCATCAAGAGCCTTTGTGAGGATATCAGCAATTTGATTATCTGTGCCCACGTGCTCTAAATGTATGTTTCCCTTTTCCACGTGGTCCTTGAGAAAATGATATTTAATGTCAATGTGCTTTGTCTTTGAATGCATGACGGGATTGTTGGATACTGCTATGGTGGACATATTATCGCAGAAAATTGGACAATTTCCTTCATTAATTCCGTAGTCCACTAGTTGTTGTTTCATCCAGAGGATTTGGCAGCAGCAGCTTCCAGCAGCAATGTATTCAGCTTCAGTAGTGGAAATGGACACAGCAGCTTGTTTCTTGCATGCCCACGCAACAAGTCGATTTCCAAGGAAATGACAAGTCCCACTTGTGCTCTTCCTGTCTATTATGCATGCTGCGTAGTCTGCGTCTGAATAACCTAGCAAATCGAAATTCGAATCTTTGGTGTACCAAAGTCCAAGGTTAACAGTTCCAGAAAGATAACGAATAATGCGTTTAACAGCAGCTAAGTGCGCTTCTCTAGGGTCCGCTTGATAGCGCGCACAGACACAAACACTAAACATAATATCTGGCCTACTTGCAGTAAGATAAAGAAGAGAGCCAATCATACCTCGATATAAAGTTTGATCAACTTTCTTACCTTTTAAGTCTTTGTCAAGCTTATTGCCAGTGGCCATTGGAGTGTCGTATGCTTTAGCATTTTCAAGTCCAAATTTCTTGATTAAGTCCCTTGTGTACTTGGCTTGATTTATGAAGATGCCATCATTCAATTGTTTGATTTGAAGCCCGAGGAAGAAAGTGAGTTCTCCCATCATGCTCATTTCAAACTTGTTTTCATGAGCTTCTCGAAGCGCTTACAGAGTAACTCATTAGTAGAACCAAATATAATATCATCGACATAAATTTGAACAAGTAAAGAATGATCATTATACTTAGCAATAAAAAGAGTTGTGTCGATTTTACCGCGCTTAAAGCCTTTCTCTAGCAGGAATTTTGATAGGGTATCGTACCATGCTCTTGGAGCTTGCTTAAGTCCATACAAAGCTTTTTGAAGCTTGAAGACATGATTTGGAAATCTGCTATCTTCAAATCCAGGAGGTTGAGCTACGTAGACCGTTTCTTGGAGTTCTCCGTTGAGAAATGCGCTCTTCACATCCATTTGATAGAGCTTGAATTTCTTGTGAGACGCATAAGCTTAGAAAATTCTTATAGCTTCAAGTCTTGCTACAGGCGCAAATGTTTCGTCGTAGTCGATTCCTTCCTCTTGCCTATAGCCTTGCGCAACCAGCCTTGCTTTGTTTCTGGTGATGCTTCCATTCTCATCCATCTTGTTTCTGAATACCCATTTTGTACCGATAACTCCTTGGTCATGAGGTCTGGGTACCAAAGTCCAAACCTTGCAGCGCTCAAATTGGTTAAGCTCTTCTTGCATAGCAGTAACCCAGCTTGAATCTTAGAGCGCTTCATCAATCTTCTTTGGTTCGATTTGAGAGATAAAGGAGTGATATTCATCATCAAAGTTTGATGCTCTCCTAGTACGAACCCCTACATTGAGATCACCAATGATGTTTGAAGTTGGGTGATCTCTAACTTCACGAACCTCGGGAGGTAAGTTAGGTTGAGTGGTAGGAATACGAAGATCTTCAATGGGTACGTCATTTGCTCCAGCATCAAGGTCATCGAAGGTGATTTGCTGAAGCGGAGAAACATCATGCGCAGGAGGAGGAGTTTGCGCATCAGGAGTCGTCACTTCTGGCGCAGTATCGGTTGTATGCGCATGCGATGGACTTTCTTGATGCTGGTTTTGATTTTCTTGATTAACATTCTGCGCAGGTGCAGTTTGAGGCTGCGTACCTGTCTCAACATGCTCAGCAGAATCATCAGAATCATTTGGAGCCAAATGTGGCTCAAGGAGAGAATGCTCATCAAAAGTAACATGTACAGATTCTACAATTACTAGAGTAGTTCTATTAAAAACACGAAAAGCTTTAGAATGTTTGGCATACCCAACGAAAATACCTTCATCTACTTTGGCGTCGAATTTACCTCTATGATCTTTGCCATTGTAGAGGATATAGCATTTGCAGCCAAAAATCTTGAAGAAAGCAATGTTGGGCGCTCTTCCTCTCCATAGCTCATATGGAGTCTTGTTGTAGGCTTTGTTGATGAGGGATCTATTCTGAGTGAAGCAAGGAGTGTTGACAGCTTCTCCCCAGAAGTACTTTGGAAGTTTAGCTTCTGCTATCATTGTTTTTCCAGCCTCAATCAACGTGCGATTCTTTCTTTCCACAACGCCATTTTGTTGAGGAACTCCAGCAGCAGAGAAATTGTGATCAATTCCATGGTCATCGCAGTATTGCGCAACACCGTTATTTTTGAATTCAGTTCCATTGTCTGATCTAACACTAACGATGTCGTCTTCCTTTTGAGTTTGGAGCCTTCGAAAGAGAGCAGTCAATATATCATAGCAGTCATCTTTGGATATCATCATTTCGACCCATGTGTATCTTGAGTAGTCATCCACCACGACTAAAGGTATATTTGTTTCCTCCAATGCTTGCGGTGGTGACCGGTCCAAACAAATCCATGTGAAGCAGTTGTAAACATTTGGAAGTTGAGGAAGCAATCTTGCTGGAGAAAGACTGCTTAGGTTGTTTACCGAGCTGGCATGCTGCGCATTTTCTATCATGATGGTCAGCTACTTTGGGTAGTCCTTTGACAAGATTTTCCCTTCCAAGCTTAGCCAAATATTTGAAGTTCAAATGACTTAAGCGCTTATGCCATAGCCAGCTGCTTCCACTAACATTCTTTGCTACAAAACAGAGATTAGTGATAGAATTTACAGCAGTAAGATCAATAATGTAAACATTAGTCTTACGAGTCCCTGTGAGCAAAGTTAGTCCGGATATGCCATCTTTGATGTAGCAGTGCGTAGCAGTGAAATGACATTCCAAACCTTTATCGCAGAATTGGATATGGATAGCAGGTTGTGCTTGAGTCCTTCTACGAGTGCAACTTTCTCAATGCACACTTTATCTTTTCTGATTCTTCCATATCCAACTATGTGCCCTTTGTTGTTATCTCCAAAAGTTACAGAGGGACCTCTTCCTTCATGCACATCTTCAAGAGCAGTGACATCTCCAGTCATGTGTCTAGAGCATCCACTGTCGAGGTACCATATATGCGCTTTAGTTTGGGAAGAGTACGCAGTGAAGCAGGAGACCTGAAAGGTAGACATTAAGAACGCAGGTCCCCTTTATTCTTGGGTCCTAGAGTTAGCAACTTTTGACAACCCACTCCTGTCTGACTTTAGGATTTTTACGTCCCTTGGCATTAGGAGTAAATCGCAAAAGGCATTCTGCAGCCTTGTGACCTAAACCATCACACACAACACAATGATGAAAGCCACTTATAGATTGGGTTTTTACAAACTCTTTACTTTTCTTTGGCGCAGCATTCTTTACTGGAGCAGATGAACTTGCTTTGACAAATATCATTTTCTGAGGTTTGGGTGCGCTTTTCTTAAGAATGCGCATCTGGCGTTGGGGCACATGGCTTTCATGCGCATGACCCTTTTGCGCAGTTTTGACATTCGAAGTTGAATCGCAACCATAGTCAGAATATGAGTTGTCATGCGCAGGTTCAACTTTAGCCTTACCCTTGGCTTTTCCAGTTTGCTTCTTTGGGTAGACATAATGGAAATTTAGTCTCTGGATTTTCTCCTGTCCTTTACCCACTGAAGCAGAATGCTTTGCTTTAGGAATTTCAATAGTTTGCTGTGGTGTAAATTCCTTTTCCTTTTCAGAGCAAACTGTGCATTTAAAGTTATCACTAGTTGAGAATCCCAAGCCTTCCTTGTCTCCACTAGCTTTTTGGGATTCTAGAATTTGGTCCATAGTGACACGAGCTTTGGTCCACTCATTAGTGATCTTTGTGAGATCAGCTACTTGAGCAGCCAATTCTTCGTTTCTTACTTTAAATAGCTCATTTTGATCTGTGAGAAAACGGTTCTTTTCAGTAAGAGGAGTCATGCTTTTAATCTGCTCCTTAAGGAGGGTGATCTCAGATTTTAAAAGAGTTTTCTCCGTCTTAAGCTGTGAAATTTCTCCAATTGATAAATCCATTGCTTCTTTCATAGAGTTAAATTTCTTGATTACCTTTTCAGCTTGCTGAAAAATAGACTCGCGCTCAGCAGCAGAGTCATTCTTTTCTATTACAATTTCAGCAGGAATTTCAAGAGATTCTTTGCGTGAGGGCGCAGCTACAAATTTCTTTGATAGGTCTGCTCTGGCAAACAAGTACTTGCCATTCTGTCTGCTTGGAGTCAGATGTCCCATTTCCACCAGTTCAGTGATAGTGGGACCTTTCTTCTTTGTTCTTGGCACAGCCTTTGTGTCCGCATCTTGATCATTGTCTGAATCGCTATCAGCATCAGCATTTGCCATCAAGCAGAGCAGTCCATCCTCAGAGTCATCATCATCACTGTCTTCAGTGTCAGTCTCTATCCAAGTCTTCAGTTCTTTTTCTGCGCAGTCTTCTTCAGCAATCATCCCGCGCTGCCTTGATGATCTCTGCGCATTATTCCTCTTCATGTACTCATATTTTGGAGTGGGACATTTTGAAGCAAATGACCGGGCTTTCTGCAGTTCTAGCAGACCAATTCTTCATCTTTCTTTGAGTCTCTGCCACGAGAGAATTTAGCAGGTGGTTTGCTAGAGGATCCAGGTTTAGAGAATTTCCTGAATTTTTGGAATCGCTTAACGAACATAGAGAAATCATCATCATCCATTTCGAGTAAAGAGGAAGTTGAGACTTTGTCTGAGGTTTGAGTAGGCGCAGGTTCCTTTTGCGCAACATAGGAAACAAGCTTTCCTTTGCCTTCAGTTTCGTCGATTCGATCAAGCTTTAGCTCATACACTTTTAAGTTAGCGTATAAGCTGCGCAGAGGCCAAGTATCTAGAAATCCAGAATCTTCCAGATGACTTGCTTTGTGCACATATCTGGAACCTAGCGCATCTAAGAATTGATAATTGACTTCTTTATTAGTGAAAGTAGTTCCAAGAGATTTACAAGAGTTTACTACAGCACAGAAGCGATCATAGGTTTGTCTCAAGGTTTCACCATCTTTTCTCATGAAGCAGTTGAATTTTCTTTGCACCACAAATCTTTTGTTTCCTTGCTTACTTTGTCTCCATTCACATATCCTTCAATAGCATCCCATAGTTCCTTTGCAGTTCCACCGCTCACAATTTGATTGTGCGTGGAGAGGTCTAGAGTGCTAAGAATGATGTTCCTTGCTCTTCCATCATAGCCAGCCCATTTCTTTTCTTCATCAGTCCATTCCTCCTTGTTTTTCTTGATGGTAGGATTCTCCTTATTTGTAGCAGCATCAGGATTAGCCTTCATTGGAATGTAGGGTCCTTCAAGAACGATGTCGTGGAGGATCTCGTCGATAGAAGAAAAATGAGTGAGCATGCAGTGCTTCCAGATTTCGAAGTGATCTTCATTCAGCACTGGGACATGTGAATAGTTAGCCATTGCCCAAGATTTTGAAGCCATCTTGAATCGGCACCCAAGCTGTTAAGCTTGATAAACAACGCAAGTTTAATGAAGGTGTTTGCTCTGATACCACTTGTTGGTCCCAGAGGGGCAACAAAGGTATGAAAAATGCTAGAGGGGGGGTGAATAGCGTTTTAAAATTCTTTTCAAACCCTTTTTGCAAATCAATGGCTTATGCGCACAGTTCTCAAATAAGCTAAGTATAGCGCGCAGAGAGAGTGTGAGATGCACAGCGGAAATTTAAAGCAACACTGCGCAGGGTATACTGCGCAGGGTAAAAACGCACGCGCTAAGGTTTGGCTAAACTGTTGGATAAAAAGGATTCCAAGGCAATGGTCAATAACAAACACAGCAGCAATAGCAGTAATCTAGTAAGATCAAACAAAGCAGTAATTCAGAAATAACTAAGCAGGAAGTAAATAGCAGAAATAATAAACAAGCTATTTGGAGAGGTTCGATCGATGAAAGATCTACGTCCTCTACCAAGATGGTTAGTCTTGGATTTTCTAATGAGATATATATTGATATGAGGAGCTTTTACAAGATTACAACGAATCAAAACTCAAATCAAAATCTAATCAATGAAGAGCAAATCCTAGACTAAACCGGTGTTTCTCAAGAAGTAAGATCTATATGATCGAAGCTTCAAGAGGTGTGTGGGTGGCAGAAATTCTGGGCTCTATGAATCTAAGAGATGAAGAGCACGAAGAATTCTGGTGATATGAGGCTTAGGATCTGGGCAGGAGTTTGAAGGTATGAAGGTTTGAAGGTTGATCTTGAATCTGGGAATAGTAAGCAGCAAACTTCAGAACTTCAGGAATACTTGTAAGCACAAACTCTAGCAGCTTGGAAATGAAGATGAGCAGGCTATTTATAGCAGAAAGCTTAGAACTAGCCGTTGGTGCTCTGAGCAAGGACGATGAGCTGGCACAAAAGGATTGGTGCGCAGGTGTCCTTTATACCCGTTGGAGCTCTGATCATGTTGATGACCTGGCACAATGTGATTGGTGCGCAGGTATCTTTGAGCCGTTGGAGACTGAGCATGGAGACCAAATTCAAATGCTTCATCTGGAAGGTTGACAGCTGTCTCCATTTGAAATATTATGTTTGAGCGTATCTCCACCGTTGGCTATGCTGAGTGTGCAAGATTTGTCGTTTATGCATAACTAAGCGTACATCTTCAGAGAGCTTTCCAAGTTAGGTGATCTGAAAGCATTGAAAACTGTGCAGGGTTGAATGCTGCGCAGAGGAGACCTGCGCAGTATTTGTCCTGCGCAGATAGTCCTGCGCAGTAACCACAGTCTTGCGTAGATCTTCATTCCTTCTTCGCTCCAAGTCCTATATTCTAAGCCTATTCTATAAAATGGACTATGCTAAAGAAAATGAAGTTATAAAACTTCTTACATAGGGTTCTAGAGTCCATAAAATACTCTTAGGTGATGGTATCAATCATTTCTAACAAAGATAGGAGGGTTAAGAAGTAAGCATACCCAACACAACCCAACTTACCTCCTGAAATTCGTGAAGTTAGAGATCACCCAATCACTAATATCATTGGTGATCTTCATGTTGGTGTTCGTACAAGGAGAGCTACAAACTTTAATGCTTAAACTGCTTTTATCTCTCAAATTGAACCAAAGAAGGCTGATTAAGCGCTCCAAGATCCAAATTGGGTTGTTGCAATGCAAGAAGAACTCAATCAATTTGAACGATGTAAGGTTTGAACTCTTGTTCCAAGACCAAATGATCAAGGAGTAATTGGTACAAAGTGGGTGTTCAGAAATAAGATGGATGAGAATGGAACCATCACAAGGAACAAAACAAGGTTGGTTGCACAAGGCTATAGGCAAGAGGAAGGAATCGACTACGATGAAACTTTTACGCCCGTAGCAAGACTTGAAGCTGTAAGGATATTCCTAGCTTACGCTGCTCACAAGAACTTCAAGTTATATCAAATGGATGTGAAGAGCGCGTTTCTAAATGGTTAACTCCAAGAACAAGTTTACGTAGCTCAACCGCCTGGGTTTGAAGATTCCAAATTTCCAAATCATGTCTACAAACTTCAGAAAGCTTTGTATGGGTTAAGGCAAGCACCAAGAGCATGATACGATACACTATCCAAGTTTCTCATTGAGAAAGGCTTCACACGCGGTAAAATCGATACAACCCTTTTCATTACCAAACATAATGGTCATAAATTACTTGTTCAAATTTATGTCGATGATATTATTTTTGGTTCTACTAATGAATTGTTGTGCAAGCGATTTGAGAAACTAATGAAGAGAAAGTTTGAGATGAGCATGATGGGAGAACTCACTTTCTTCCTCGGGCTTCAAATCAAACAAATGGATGAAGGCATATTTATCAACCAAACAAAGTATACAAGGGTTCTAATCAAGAAATTTGGACTAGATAATGCTAAACCCTATGATACTTCAATGGCTACCGGCAACAAACTCGACAAAGACTTGAAAGGTAAGAAAGTTGATCAAACTTTATATCGAGGTATGATTGGCTCTCTCCTTTATTTTACTGCTAGTAGGCCAGATATTATGTTTAGTGTTTGTGTCTGTGCGCGTTATCAATCCGACCCTAGAGAAGCACACTTAATTGCTGTGAAACGTATTATACGATATCTCTCCGGCACTGTTAAACTTAGACTTTGGTACACCAAAGATTCGAATTTTAAACTTGTAGGTTATTCAGATGCGGATTATGCAGCATGCACAATTGACAGGAAAAGCACAAGCGGCACTTGTCATTTCCTTGGATATCGACTTGTGTCATGGGCTAGTAAGAAACAAGCTGCAGTCACTGTCTCAACTACAGAAGCAGAATACATTGCTGCTGGAAGTTGTTGCTGCCAGATTATGTGGATGGAGCAACAATTGGTGGACTATGACATCAAAGAAGAAAATTGTCCCATTTACTGCGACAATACATCAACCATTGCTCTTTCAGAAAATCCTGTCATGCATTCAAAGACCAAACATATTGATATCAAGTATCACTTCTTCAAAGACCACGTGGAGAAAGGAAGCATTCATTTGGAACACGTGGGAACCGACTATCAAATTGTTGATATTCTTACAAAAGCACTCGATGCTAAAAGGTTCATATTCTTGAGAGGTGAAATGGGTATACTTGAACTCAGCTAAATTATGTCCATATTATTTGTCAATACTAATGCTTTTGAGTTTTCTTGAAATTATGTAAGTTAGAACTGCCTCATGCGCTGCGCACTTCATGCGCACACAGGTGATGCGCATCAGGCAAAACACTTCTAATATTTCTAAGAATATATGCGCATTATAGAGCTGCGCATAAGCATCATGCGCATGCCACGTGGACCTCAGGTAAGTTTTCTTTTCAATAGTTTCATCTAGGTCCTTGACTTGCTGAGTCAGCACATGATTTGCAAGGGTACTTGCGTAATTATGTTTTTCCCTCGTCATTGTTTTAAATTTTTTGGGAAATTACCTTTCTGCCCCTCTGCGCATGTCCCAGTCATTTAATGCAAAAGCATTGAGTGACGCGCCATTAATGCTCATTGTGGGCTATTTATGACGGAATAGGAAAGATTATTTTTGACCATTAATGTCTGACACACGCGCGCGCCTAGAACTTTTCATGCCCGCTCCTCATTGGTCCACGTCACTTGAGCGTGCGCCTCACCTGCGCGTGCACCTCACTCGCGCGTGCGCTTCACTCGCCTGACACACCAACTCTTGTCAGCGTGTCATGATGTCACCTCAATCTTTTTCGACTATAACCCTCCACCGTCTTCCTCCTCACTTCACTCAAATTTCTTTCTTATACACTCAACCGCCTCACCCCTTCTCTCTATTTTCTGACATTTTCTCTCTCTGCACTCATCAGTTTTCTTCTCTATTTTTCGCACATATCTTTCTATAAATACTCATGGCTCCCAAATCTTCTACATCTTCCAAGAAACAAGAGGACCCTCAAATGGTAAGATCTCAATCTCAGATTTTCAGTTTCCGCCATTGTTAAGGTTCGAGGTCTGATTTCTCCCTTTTCTGATTTCTCTATGATCCGTTACTCGTTTTCCAAATTATTTGATGATATGTGCTCATTTTACTTGTATCTATTCATTTATGTAATTTGTTTTACGATCAATGATCTTTTGATATGCTTTCTGTGGTTTTTCAAATTTTTGGGCTTTTCAAATTCTCTTTAGTTTTTCTCAGATCTTGGTTGCATGTTCTTGTTGTTGTTATTGTGGTTTACTTGTTTGTGTGTGATTTTCCATTACGAACGTTTTGATATACTTTTTATGCATTATGGAGCACTTTGACATTTTTATGTTCTTCGTGTATTCAATACATGTTCTTAATGTTCTTGATGAATAGTCCTATGATATGCCTTGGGTTGATTGTTGGTTTTGTTTCTGCTTTTCGCGCCAATTTTAGGCGTGTAGTTTAAATTTTATGTTTTTGGACATTTTTACCCTTTATATTTATTATTTGTTCCAAGTGTGGAGTCTAGTTCATGCGCTGCGCATATCGCTCATGCGCATGCGCTTCTCTCCATGCGCATGTCCAGACCTAATTCTCAATTTTGTTTTGCGCAGAATTTAAACTACTTCATTCCTGGTTGGGAATTAGATGTGGAGGACCTGAAACTGGATGCGTTAGGACGCTATATGGTGGAAATTATGGACAAATCTGGTATTCTTCCTCTTTTCACCAAAGGCCAGGACTTCATTCTTCCCTCATACATCGACGAATTCTTCAGCAACGCAGAAGAAGTTGATCGTGAATACGACGACATTATAGTTCCCTGCCTCAAAAGCTCAATACGCGGGGCTTCTGTGACGATCAATTATGCGCATATCAGACAGACGATGGGATTTCCTGCGTGCGCCAAGAAGAAGATATCTCAAGATGCGCAGGACAAAGTTGCGCAGAAGCTAATCAAGATTCCTACTCTGGTTGTCCAATACAACAACCATGATAGGAAAGAGTTTGGAGAATTAATGTTCCACCTCTGCACTTTGATTGGGGACACCATCAACTGCAAGAATGGGAACAAGTCTACCTTTATCAGCAAGCAGTGGATGTGCTGTGCTGCCATCTACAAGAACAAACAGTTAAGCTGGGAAGAAATCATTTTTGATGAGTTAGTGCGTTGGGTGCGCGTATATAAAAAGAAGGTTGTTGATCCCAAGAGACCTCCAAAGTACAAGACTCACTGCAGAATCCTCTCTGCTATATTCATGCGCTTCCCCAAAGTGTGCAAATTGGTGGATGAGGACCCCTCTTTGAAGGTTGATGTGACTTCTACTCGCACTTACTCACGCGTCTTCCTCCAAAATTTTCGCCGTGAAGTGAATAATTTTGATTACTGCATGTACTGGACTGCGGAGCCCATTGAATTGTTTGAGGATATCCATCCTGATGATCAAGGATCCCCACCAGTTTCTGATGATGAATTAGAATCTGCCTCTTCATCTAGCTCAGACTCAGAAGATGAATCTGACTATGAGCCTGAGTTAAACAAAGCTGGAGCAAAAGACAAGGGCATTGATGCTGACGCGCCTCAGCGCAAGAAGAAGAAGGCCAGCAAATCTGCTGCTGCTCCTGGGATTTCTATTAGAGAGCCTTCTGCGCCTGCTCAGAAGCGCAAGGCTACTTCAGACCCTGAGCCTCCTAAGAAAGCTAAGAAATCTAAATCCCCTGCGCCTGTAGAGCTAAAGGAATCGAAGGCTGATATGCCTAAAAAGAAAAAGGAAGAGAAAAGGAAAGCAAAGGCTGGAATCTATTGCGCAAAGGAATACTGCGCAGCAAGCTTCAACCATTTTCATAGATGGTGAAGGCTTTGCTTATGATTCGCCCGATCCCACTGTGGACCCTGATGCGCCTATAGTTAAAGATGGTGAAGACTCAAGCTCAGAAGATTATAACATCCATCATTCTCTTATTCCTGCGCATCACTCTCCAATTCATGCGCAAGCTACACCTGCTGCTACTGCCACTCCTGTGTAACCTACTGGAGCTTCACAGACTTCTCCTGTCATTCATGTTGTGACTCCAGCAACTGCTCCCTCGGATCCTTCCAGTTCTTCAACTGACATGCGCCAAGTCTTGGCCATGCTTCAGACTATTCAAGCAAATCAATTTGCCGCGCAAACCCAGCACTTCCAAGTGGTCACTGCGCAAGCTAAGATTCAAGAGCAACTGGATGTGCAGTCTGCTAGGCTAGATGCACAAGCCAGTTTGCTTCAGGCTATTGATTGTGCCATTAAGGGGGAGAGTTCAACAACAAAGGCAACTGGTTCTGCTGCTGCTGCTGCTGATGCGCAGGCAACCAGTTCTGGAGCTGTGCATATGCCTCAAATTTATGAAGCGCTCCGCCATGACTTGGAGCATGACTTTGGTATTATTACCACTGCGCTCTCAAATATTCCCTCTATGCATGGTCTGTCTGAAACGCTCAAAACATTGGAAAACACTATCTCTGAGGCAATCCAGATCGAGACCGCCAAAGTTATAAACACCATTGATAACTTTACGCCTGGTGAATCCAGCTCTTCCTCCTCCATCGATGCGCTAAAATCTCATGTCACTCACTGCTTAGTCCAGTTCAGTGATACATTTAATGGAGCAATGAACCAGACCATGCTAGACATGCAAGCAAGCCAGAACATGGTTCAAGTTGAGTTGACCAAAAATCTTGCGGATGCGTAGAAGGAGATTCTGGACTCTATTGCTTCTGCTCAGCAATCTCTAGCTAACCAATTTGGTTCCCTTGAGAATACTTTCAACAGAGTCTCTGAAGACCTTCAGAAAGATAATGATTTGATGCGCTCCGGCATGAAGACCTATGTTAATCAGACTGTGGAATACAACGCAAAGTTCCAAGCTCTCAAGATTGAGATAATGGACAAGATTACCAGCCTGCAGAACGAGCTTAGAGAAGCAGTTTCTAGGATTAACATAGACTAGAAATGTAATTTCTTTTGCTGCGCTTATTCTGTAAGTTTTTTATGCGCATTTGTTTTGCTTTTGATTTTTCTTCCATGTAAAACTTGTACATGTAACTCTCATATTTCAAGTTTTAATGAGAAGAATGCATTATCGCGTTTTCACAAAACCTTGTTCAATTCAAACTTTTCGTTTGTAGAACATTGCATACTTTATGAACTTCATGCGTATTGCTTATAACTGCTCATATTTCATTGCATGATGTTTAAACATTCAGTTTAAACGCATACTCAAACTTAAACTCATAACATTTTTGTATGCTCTGAATGATATTTGTGTCTTCCCATTATGTAAGATTTATCTTTTTGGATAGACTAGAAATCTATAACATTGGCTAGTGTGTGCATGGACTTGAGACATGATTTACCATTTACATTCTTATGGATATGTTTTTATCAAGTACCTTGTATTTCCTTTGTTGTAGTAGGTAATGGAATCAATCATTTAGTGGGAGATTGTTGGGTATGCTTATCACTTAACCCTCCTACTTATGTTAGAATTGATTAATACCATCACCTAAGTTTATTTTAAGGACTTTAGGACCCTATGTAAGAAGTTTTATAACTTCAATTTTTAGCTAAGTCCTCTTTATAGACTAGGCTTAGTGTTTAGGACTGAAGCTTTGGATTTAAGGTCAAAAGAGCAAAAAGGCCAAGTTTGATGTGCATGCCTCCCATGCGCAGCGCATTACCCGCGCACGAGTCTCATGCGCATGAAGTCTTACCTTGGTTTATTCTCATTCCCTGACCTCACCTTGTGAAGCTTGGAAAGCGTCATGTCAAGCTACGTTTTTTGATATGAGTCAATGTGCTGATGTGGACAAACGACAAAGCGTGCACACTCAGCATTCACACAGATGGAGACGCGCCTCATATTTGAATTTTCAAATTGGAAGACAGCTGTCACCCTTCTAGAAAAAGTTTAAAGCTCATCCACTTGCCCTGTCTCCAACGGCTATAAAGGACCATGCGCACCAATCACTATGTGACAGCACATCGTCCTTGCTGAAGCTCCCCAACGGCTAGTTCTTGGAACTTCACTATAAATAGCATGCTCATCATCATTTTCCAAGATGCTTGTGCATTTGCTTTCAAAGAGAAAGATTTGAAGATTTGAAGATTGCTTGCATATTTCTAGAATTCTCAAGATCAACCTTCATACCTTCACACTCATCCAAGCCCAGATCCTAAATAGCCTTTGTAACACCAGAATTTCTTGTGCTCTCCATCTCATAGATTCAAAGAGCCCAGATTTCTGATTCACACACACACCCGATCTCATCGATCTTACTTCTAGAGAAACACCGGTTATTGTCTAGGATTTTGTTCTTTCATAGATTATAGATCTTTGAGATAGTTTTGTTCTACATCTTTGTATCTTGTAAACTCTCTCATATAATAAGATCTCCATTAGAAATCTAAGACTAACCATCTTGGTAGAGGACGTAGATCTTTTCCCGATCGAACTTCTCCAAATAGCGTGTTTATTTATTGTGCTTTTCTTTCTACATTTAAGCTTTACTTATATATTGTTTTGTTTGATCTTTGTAGATTGTCTTACTTCGATAGAATTGTGTTTGTATGCTTATTGCCTTAGTTCCATTTTGTGCCAATCTTTAAGCTAAACTTAGTGCGTGCGTATTTACACTTCTGCGCATACTCCCTGCGCATAAGTGATTTCTTTATGTTTCCGCTGTGCATTTCACACTCTTGTTGCGCGCTATACTTAGCCAAAATAAGACCTGTGCGCATTAGCCAATGTTTTGCAAAAGGGTTTGAAAAGAATTTTAAAAACGCTATTCACCCCCCCCCCCTAGCATTTTTCATACCCTTGTTGCCCTTCTGGGACCAACACTTTCTGTGTCTGAGTCACAAACAGTGACAAACATGGTTGTCTCATCTGGGTTTTGAGCATGGTCCACTCCTTCTTCTTCATTGTCACTGAGAGACACCCATAAGCCCTTACCCTTCTTCCTCAGATTGTTTGTGTTAGTAAATCAGACCCACGAGATAAATAATAATGAACACAAATCAACACAGAATATACGTGGTTCACCAAACTCTGTTGGCTACCTCCACGGACAAAGGGAAACAGATATTATTATGGCGGAGAAACAATTACATGAGGATAATCACACTAATCTATGTTTGCATGAACTTTGATCACAAAGTTCCTAGCTATGCAAATCCCTAGAACTATAATTACTGATCTCTCTCTCCATGTCAATTGAATCAAGCACAGAAAAATACTAGTTTATGGCTAGTATTTATAGGCTAGAGACCTAAACCAGAAGATAGAAGGAGTCCTTAATTAAATCCCAAAAAGGATTTAATTACTTTCCTTTTTCTTCTCAAATTTGACTTATTCAAAGTCATTTACTCTAACAATCTCCACCTTGACTTTGAATCTCCCCTAATAATTCAGATGCACGATCTTGCGACATAGCCTCCACCTTGAGCCACATCCCTCGTACCAGATTTTTCAACCTTTGCCTCAGTATGTCTTTCGTCAAAGACACTAGATTTGTCCTCCGGACAACCAGATTTTTCGCGCGCCATGTATCTTCAAGACACTCAGAATTTGCCTCACCAGACAAACAAATTTGTCCTCTGGACAATCAGATTTTCTGCATGCAATGTATCCTACGGACACCCAGAATCACCCCAACGGGCAATTAACAGTCATTCAGACGTGGCCCATCTAGTCGACATTGGATCTTGCCAACCATGACTGATAACATTGGTATGTGTTGATCTTCTAGCCGTGGCTTGCCCAGTTAACTCCGGCCTAGAGTAAAACGATGCTCCACCTGCTCGCCAACACCCTCACCAATCTCAGAACCTTAGAGGATGCACAAGGAATCTTTTCTTCCGCCCTTCAGAATCACATCCGAACCTTTGTAGACATCCAGAACTCCACCTTCACCTTTGAAACTGTATCCCTTCTTGTCCAACCGACTAAGTGATACCAGATTCTTTGCTACTTGTGGAACGTTTCTCACCTTGTTCAATGTGAGGTATTTATCACCAGAAGTTCTCACCTTTACAGAGCCCATGCCAACTACTTTGCAGATAGATCCATTAGCCATATAAATACGGTCTCCATCCTTCTGCTCGTACGTTGTAAACTGCTCCTTGCGCGAACACATGCGATAAAAAACTCCCGAATCTCGAACCCATGTAACTTCCTTGCACGCTTCTTCTTCGGTCAACAGGGCATAATCACCATCCTCACTCAGATTGTCACTGCTCGCCATCGCTGCAGCTGGCTCAGAATTCTTCAGACGCGGAGTCAGATGTACAACTCTGAAATCTAACCAGATTATTGCCTCGGACAACACAGATTTTGTATCTACTTCTAGATCACTAGAATAGACTACAACGGATGTTAGATCTTCAGATTATACCAGACAGCTAACTTCTGATCACAGAACCCTAGCTTCAAATCTCCATCTTCAGATGTAGATATCAGACATCGAAACGTTCCAGATGCGTTCTTGGATCACCAACGAACACCAGACGAACTTTCAGATTCAGATCTACCAGATTTGCTATTTCTAGCATAGATGAGCAATCACTGACTGCTCTCAGATGTGTCCAACCTAGACACCCAGATTTCTGCATGGAAACTGCACGCGGACTGCCGGTGCTCTGCACAAAAAAACTGCACGCGATCTGCACCAAAACTGCACGCGACCCGCACCAAGACTGTACGTTTTCTGCACGCGATCTGCACTTTTTATGCCCGCGATCTGCACGCCCAATGCATAATCTTCCATCAGATAATAAACCTGTTCTTCCCGTCAGACTTGTTGATTTTCTTGTCCATCCCGGAATCCACCTCTTCTACCGTAGCGGAATGCCCTGATCTTTCTCACCTAACCCGGCTCTGGTGCCAATAAGAGAAATCACAACAAGAAACTCCAAACGCATACAATCAAAGACAAAACACCAGCAGCTTCTGTCCGGATACAATTTCGGATGCTACGGACATCAAAATCTGATCTCCACCTTTCATATCGAAGATCTATGAGTCCCGAAGCTACTCACCGAAAATCAGTACGATCCAACGGTGAACGAATGTGCTACGCCTTTTTCTTCACCGCTGCGCTGGATAAAAACGAACCAGAAATTGCTACCTTGTTTTTCTTCGATCTTGGATCTCTTCCGTCGATGCTAATTATCCTTTTCAACCAAGCTCTGATTCCACTTGTTAGTAAATCAGACCCACGAGATAAATAATAATGAACACAAATCAGCACAGAATATATGTGGTTCACCAAACTCTGTTGGCTACCTCCACGGGCAAAGGGAAACAGATATTATTATGGTGGAGAAACAATTACATGAGGATAATCACACTAATCTATGTTTGCATGAACTTTGATCACAAAGTTCCTAGCTATGCAAATCCCGAGAACTAGAATTACTGATCTCTCTCTCCATGTCAATTGAATCAAGCACAGAAAAATACTAGTTTATAGCTAGTATTTATAGGCTAGAGACCTAAACCAGAAGACATAAGGAGTCCTTAATTAAATCCCGAAAAGGATTTAATTACTTTCCTTTTTCTTCTCAAATTTGACTTATTCAAAGTCATTTACTCTAACAGTTTGCGCATTCATTGGCATAGTGTCCCCATCCTAAACACGTATGACATTGAATGGAGACAAGGTAATTGGGATTCGAACTTGACTGATCCGAGGATGCCCTACGGATTGGGTTTGCTTTCTGGGTGGTTGGGAGTGACCTTCTTGGCATCGAATCATACACCTTGGTTTGTTGCTCCTTTGCTTTTACCTGCACATTTTCTTTGTTAAACTTTCTTAACATAGAGTTATATTTTCTAGCAAGTAAATAAACACTAGCATTTTCATCCATTTCTTCAAAAACCTCTTCTTCCTCATCTTTTTCAAAAATCGAGGGTTTAATTTTCAAAGCAACACTTTTTCCTTTAATAGCATCACTTTGATCAGAAAGGTTTAATTTGAAATTTTGCAAAATACTCATCAAAGTATTGATATCCATGGTTGCAAGATTGTGAGCCTCTTCAATAGATGAAACTTTTATATTGAAGCGCTCAGGAAGAGTTCTAACTGCTTTTGAAACAAATTGTTTGTTAGTAAAAGGTTCACCCAAAATTTGACATTCATTAGAAATATCAAAAAGTTTTTCAAAATATGAAGTAATATCTTCATTTTCACTCATCCTCAATATTTCAAATTTGCTAGTGAGCCTAAGCTTAGTTTCACGCACACTACCATCCCTTTCACAAAATCTTTGTAAAGTATCACATGCCTCCTTAGCAGTGGGAGTATTTTGAATGAGTTTAAAAATATGCATATCAACCCACTTATAAATGGCATTAAGTGCCTTTTCATTAAAACTAGCTAGGTTGTTTTCCTCATTAGTCCACTCGGATTCAGGTTTGACTTGAACGTCACCATCTTCATCCGGCGGTAACAATGGGACAGAATAACCATTCACAATAGATCGCCAAGCCCGGATATCAATTGATTTGATATACGAACGGAGGCGGATCTTCCAATAGGCGTAATTCGAACCATCAAGAACAGGAAGCCTTTTTTTATTAGGATTGGCTGGATCATAAGCCATGACACACTGGATCGAAGTACTTAGTATATCAAGTAACCAGCTCTGGTGCCAAATGAAAAAGCAAGTCAATTGCTTAAGTCAAAAAGGAAGTGATATCAAAGGTGTTGTCACTACAACGATATCACTTCTGGCAACACTTAACACACACGAACAGAAAACAATTTCTGAAAAGAGTTTGCAGCGGAAAAATCACACAAGAATTTTTTTTTTCTCAAGATATATAAATTATATATCTTGAGGGATGCCTCAAAAGGGGAAACCTTCACTAATTAATATGAAATGAGTACAAGGCCGAGAGTTCCCTAATGCTATTACAATGAAAGCTTTGTGGAATGACTAAGACTATACACGAGACTCTATCCTAGCCAAGACAAACTTATAATCAACAATTACAAGAATGGAGATTGGGAAGACGGGGTTTAACGGAACCAAGGAGTGTATAGACTTTCTTGTGTGAGAATGTGTGTTGTATTTGCTTCAAGTGTTGTATCTTCAAACACATCCTCCCTTGCTATTTATAGGCTTGGAAATATTTGGGGAATACACAAATATGGCTGGGTTAATGTTGAAAAACGTAGTGGAGTGGTGGAGAGGAGTGGCCGAGCCTTAGGGATAAATTTCTCCACATGTCCATATTTGTAGTTCTTGGTGCCCAAGTCCAAGCATACCCGACTTGTACCTTCGAGCTATGGAAGCCTTGTACATTCTTGATCAACAATCAGCCCTTTGAATGGGTCAATATCCCATGTGTTTGTTGTTGAGAAAATCCCACATGTTTATGGATAAAATCCTCTTTTATCAATAATTTTTTATTTAACTTCCTTGCAATATTCTAGCATAGTATATACCTGATATTGGACCAACAATAAACACAAAACTTGCATAAATATTAGACATTAGTACAGCAATTATTTATGAAGCAAATATTCAAATAAAATCCTAGACAGTCCGTCGGGTATCACTGGGACAGTGTTGGCAGCACTTGTGGTATCACCACGTTCTGCACTTACAGATACGATCTGCGAACCTTCCTACATCATAAAGTGTCCACCATAAGCAATCAATCCAAATTAGAGTCCATAATTATTAGACTTCAAGTAAGTAGTAGGGTAGGTCATATTGTACCTAATCACAATTATACACCTCGTGTATATTCGCGATTAAAGGACGAATACATTTTACGGTACATATTGTGGTCCGTAATTATTTTCCGTATATTATAATCGTATTAATCATAATTTTATTAAATTACAATAATATTTTTACTGGTCCATATTTTACCTTAGGAACTCATTTTCGGGACGGGGTTACTTTTATTACACTTTATACAACTTTATTGAGTATTTTACTCATTTTGGATTACAATTATTATTTATAATACCGCCATTCCACCGTCTCGAAATCACTATCTTAGTACCCGTTCTAATTAATCGGTCATTTTAACTAATTAAAATGTATATAGAACCATATATTAACAAAAATAATAAACACCACCACTGCTACTCATAAGTCAATATTTGACGGTAAAATCATCATATATACTACTTTTGTCCCGTTTTAAGGTTTTTACTTTCCTTTTTGGTTTGTCCCAATTTAAGGTTCTTACTTTACTTTATTACCTAAAATGGACTATGGGACCCACATGTTATTCTCACAACAAAAACTCCGTACTCACTTTCTCTTTCATACTTTACTTTTCAGACTCACAACATTTACTTTATCTTAATCTACGTGCAAAGTCAAATTAAGAACGTTAATTCGGAACGGAAGGAGTAGCATGTATGAACATTACTATAATTAAAAGGGGAATAGTAGCTTACCATCTCAAAATGACTATCAAGTAAACCCGCAATTAATCGGGTAGAACTCATCACCTAGTTGAGCTTTACAATTTCACCGTGCCAATTATTAAATTGAAGTCGAAACGGATTTTACGGCAATTAATTTCATGAAAGAAACCCTTCGTGCGCACAGTTCTCTCGGCCTATTCTTTTTGTTGCTGTTTGGTGTTTGGGAAAGTAGGAGTATATTTTTATATGATAACTTAAAGCTTAATAGGAAAGGAATTTAAATAGGTCGGTTGGTTCAGCATTTGAAAAGTCAAACAATGCTAAAATATAGTTGAAATTTACGTGTCTCTTGGATTGGGAATTCCATTTAGGAATTGAATGTTAAAAAAGTAGCACAATATTGATGTATTCCCAGCCACAAGTCAGGTCAAGGTCAATGTCAAGGTGAAAAACAAACCAATAGGTGATGTGTCCATATTCTATAGGTTGGTCAAAGAAAAGGTCAAACTCTCAATTTTTCTATTGGCTGAATTTCAAACTACTTCAACAGGTTGCTCAGGCCATTTTACTAAGTCAAATTGAGCAAATAATATTTTTTTAAAGTGTCAAATGTCTAGTTCAACCAGCTTTTTACGGATTTTAATTTCGACTTTTCTACAAAAACTTATAGCCATTTTACTACATGGTGTTAAAGTTGAACGGAAATTACAGTTTCAATGCATTTTCACATTATTGTTTAGAGTCGTTCTTGTGAAAAACGCGTTTTACACTAGTCTTAGTGTAAAACGTGTTTTCCACATAGAAGGTTTTGGGCAGGCACTTTTCGACACTGTAGGAGGCACTTTCCAATATTTTTACAGCAGGCACTTTTTTACCTTAGAGAAGGCACTTTTTTTAGCACTTGAAAAAAAAAAAAAAAAACCCAGCAGGCATGTTTTAAAACTCAAGCAGACACTTTTTTTGGCACTTGAAAAAAAAACCCAGCAGGCATTTTTTAAAACTCAAGCAGACACTTTTTTACCTTAAAGAAGGCACTTTTTTTGGCACTTGAAAAAAAAAAAACTGCAGGCATGTTTTAAAACTCAAGCAGACATTTTTTTACCTTAGAGAAGGCACTTGTTTTGGCACTTGAAAAAAAAAAACCCCCAGTAGGCATGTTTTAAAACTCAAGCAGGCACTTTTTTACCTTAGAGAATGCTTTTTTTTTTGCACCTGAAAAGAAAAAAAAAAAAAAAAACGCAGCAGGCATGTCAAAACATGTGCCTGCTCTAGTGTTAAAATATGTCTGCTGTAATATTGAAAAATGCCTCCTACAGTTTCGAAAAGTGCCTGGTGAGTTTTCATAAGTTACAGTTATTTACATCAATGCCACCGCGCGTCTCACAGCGTTCTCCGCTTTTTGCGCAAGCTAATATTTACAAGTTTGCCACCGGCTTAAAAACACGTTTTACACTAAGTTAGAGTAAAACAGGTTTTTCCCAAGATTTTGTGTATTGTTTATAACACTAGTGGGTAACCCGTAACTAATTTGCTAATTTTTTTTGCATTTTACTCTTTTTATATTTTTATTTAATAAAGTAGCATAACAATTTTTTATAATATAAATATATTGTATATGAAAAATAATTTTTTAGTTATTGTTAACTAAAATAGTAAACATCATCTTAACTAAAACCATTAATAGTAAAAATTAATCTATATAATAATATCAATAACTAATACTATTAATAATACTTATTAATATTTATAGTAACTATTATAATTAATTAATACTATTAATAATAATGTTAACCTATATAGTAACTACTATGATTAACTAATACTATTAATAGTAAAAATTAACATATACTCCCTCCGTTCCGGGTAAGTTGCAACATGGAAGGGGAAGCACAAAAATTAAGAAAGTAGAATAATGAGTGGTTGGGAGGAAGAGAGAGAATGAGTGGAGAATAATGAGTGGTTGGGAGGAAGAGAGAGAATGAGTGGAAGATTATAATAGTAATAAAGAGTTTCCTTATTTGGCAGTGTTGCAACTTAAGTGGAATGCCCAAAATGGCAAATTGTTGCAACTTACCAGGAACGGAGGGAGTATTATAACTGTTATAATTAACTAATACTATTAATAGTAATAGTTAATTTATAAAGTAACCATTATAGTTAACTTGTATAGTAACTATTATTGTTAATTATACTATTAATAGTAATAGTTAACTACTATAGTAACTATTATAGTTGACTAATACTATTAATAATAATAGTTAACTACTATAGTAACTATTATAGTTAAGTACTACTATTAATAGTAATAGTTAACTACTATAGTAACTATTATAGTTAACTAATACTATTAATAGTAATAGTTAACCAATACTATTAATAGTAATAGTTAACTTGTATAGTAACTATTATAGTTAACTATTACTATTAATAGTAATAGTTAACTCATATCATAACTATTATTGTGAGCTAACAGTATTACCTAATAATGAGAATATCAAAAGTCACACACATTTAGGATAGTGATGATGTGGCTTCACACAAATAAAGCTTTAACTTATGTTTGTCTATGTGTCAAAGCCATAGCCCTCCTCACCAACTTTAATATATACTCCCTCCGTCCCAGCAGAAGCGTCATCAAATTTTGGGACACGGGGATTAAGAAAATGTAGTAGGTGTGTGGTAGAAAATGAAGAGAGAGAATGAGTGGGGTAAATAGTAGTGTTGATTGAATAAAATGAGTGGTGGAAAATGAAGAGAGATAATGAGTGAGGTTAAATGGTGGGGTTGGTTGAATATAAATATATTAAAATATTTCCATTTTGGGTAGTGACACTTGTGCTGGGACGGACCAAAAGGGAAATAAGTGACACTTCTGCTGGATCGGAGGGAGTATATATATATATATATATATAGATTTCCTATTTAAATGTTAAAATTACAATGAACACACAAACACATAATTACGTCCAAGTTTATACTACAAATCTAGCAATTAAATATGCATAAATTGTGCATCTCAACCATATTAAAATGCAAGCACGTCGATGATATTCATATGAAATGAATGCAAAAAAATCATGGGTGTTACAAGTTATCTTCTTTCCTTTTTGTATAGCAAATACTAATAGCAATAGGTAAATATTGAGTATGGATATAGCCTGCAAATCGTGGGATGATTAGCTTGCATTATTAGTCTAAGATTATCTCTCGTAAGTAACCTATTTATTTATACACTTTTGATATCAATACAGATCTCGGAACGAATTCACATGAAGAAGAAGCAGCAGCCAATATGTGGAAATAGTTGTTCGAAGATTGTGGTTGTGCTCTTGATGCTGCTTGTTCTGTTTCTAAATTCATCAGATGGTGCAGTGGGTGGTGGTGGCGGAGGAGGAAGAGGAGGTGGGGGTGGTGGTGGTGGTGGTGGAGGTGGAGGTAGGAGTGGTGGCGGTGGTGGAAGTGGAGGTAGGGGTGGAAGTGGGACTGGAGGGAAGGGTACAGGTGGCGGTGGTAGTGGCGGGGTAATCGTTCCGGTGATTGTTCCGGGGAGAGGAGGAGGAAGAGGAAGAGGAAATCATACAAGTAGCGCCAGCATATCACAACCAACCTCTTATCAGTTGTCCTCCTTGTTATTAATCTATATTTTCTACCATATGATTCACCATTTCTAAATCATTTGTTCATATGTATGTCTCCATATATATATTTGTAATAAGGTATTTTTATTTATTTTTTTAAATTAGTTTTTATGACATTTTGACAATGATGATCAATAGTGAGATGACCACTTTCAAGGTTTACTTGATCAATAGCAAGTAATATTCTGAATACACAGGTGTCATCAAATATAATACTCTCTCCGTCCCAAATTAATGTTCTTACTTTGACTTTGCACGGAGATTAAAAAAACTAAATGTTGTGAATATGAAAAGTAAAATAAGAGAGATATAGTGGGTAGTGAGTTTTTGGTGTGAGAATGACAAGTGGGTCTCACTTTCTATTTTAGGTAATAAAGTAATTTAAGAACCTTAAATTGGGACAAACCACGAAGGAAAGTAAGAACCTTAAAGCGGGACAGTAGTACTCTTTTTGCCCCAGAATTGAATGTTTAAATTTCACTTTATTTAAAAAATATTCTGAATATCTCTACCTTTTATACACTTTAATGGCAAAGATATGTATATCTTTGTAATCTTCTTCCTAAACATTTAGTTTTGCAAAGGTAAAGAGACAAGTGAAAAATTTTGTTAAAAAAACATTTAGGATGAAAGTTTTCTCTAAAAAAAGACATTCATTTTAAAACAAAAAAATCTTGAAAAAATAGACATTGATTAGGGACGGAGGGAGGGAGTATGATTTAATCTAGACTTTCTGTAAAGAATTAAATAAACTACATTGATTAGGGACAGAAGCAGTATGATTAGGGACATTCATTTAGGGAGAAAGTTTTTAGCCCGAATAATACTAGGGGCACAAAAAACTCACAAAATCTTGCTTACAAAATTCTAGGTGTAATGATTTTATTGGTGTTTGTAAATAGAGTGTGGCGGGTCCATTATCGATGCAACCAATAAAATATCACCACCTCATTTTGTGAGTAGAGTCGTTCTTGTGAAAAACGCGTTTTACACTAGTCTTAGTGTAAAACGTGTTTTCCACATAGAAGGGTTCTTGGACAGGCACTTTTCAATACTATAGGAGGCACTTTCCAATAATTTTACAGCGGGCACTTTTTTTTGGACTTTCACAGCAGACACTTTTTTACCTTAGAGAAGTCACTTTTTTTGGCACTTGAAAAAAAAAAACCCAGCAGGCATGTTTTAAAACTCAAGCAAGCACTTTTTTGGCACTTACAAAAAAAAAAAAAAAAAAAAAAAAAAACCAAGCAGGCATGTTTTAAAACTCAAGCAGACACTTTTTTACCTTGGAGAAGACACTTTTTTTGCACTTGAAAAAAAAAACAAGCAGGCATGTTTTAAAACTCAAGCAGTCACTTTTTTACCTTAGAGAAGGCACTTTTTTTGGCACTTGAAAAAAAAAAAAAAACCCCAGCAGACATGTCAAACATGTGCTTGCTCTAGTGTTAAAATATGCCTGCTGTAATATTAAAAAATGCCTCCTACAATTTCGAAAAGTGCCTTGTGAGTTTTCATAAGTTCCAGTTATTTACATCAATGCCACCGCGCCTACTCACAGCGTTCTCCGCTTTTTGCGCAAGCTAATATTTACAAGTTTGCCACCGCCTTAAAAATACATTGTACACTAAGTTAGTGTAAAACAAGTTTTTTCCAAGATTTTGTGTTGTGAGTAAGATTTTGTGAGGTTGTTTTGTTCCCTAGCCTTGCTTGCTCAGTTAGCCTTCTTGGGGTTTATGCTGTTGTGGACCTTGTGATCAAGGAGGTTTGAAAACAATATGCGACAATCTTACATCAACAATTTGAAATGGAGGGAGTATTTTGTTTTTTTCTCTTCTTTTCATTTTTTATTGTTTCCCACTTATTTCTTTTGACAAATTCTCATATACACCCTATGCATTATGTGCAACGGGCTAAACCCATGGGCTGTACCCGCCCGGGCCAGCCTCCATCTTTTCCTAAATCGCGACATGTGTCATTCCTAAAAAAAAAAAAAAAAAAAAACTTTAAAATGTTATATCTTGAGATTTATAACTCGGGAAAAAAAAATAACGTCTCTTGTTCGTCTCGACAAGACGAATCAAACTAAATAGGTCATGATATGGTTTGATTCTTAATTTTTTTTTTTAACATATTTTTTTAACAAAAAAAAATATGAGCTGCTCGTCAGCTGAGATGTAACACTCTCTTTTAATAAAAGTAACAGTTTCATCTTCAAAAAGTAACACTTTTTACTATCAAATGTAATAGCACTTTTGCAAGAAAATTTAAATAGTTTGATAGTTTTAATGGTTAGAAAAAGTTACTCCCTTCGTTTCATAATATATGTCGTTTTAGACTTCTTCACACATATTAAGAAATGCAACTAATACATATTAAAAAGACATATGTGCCCCTAAAAATATCCAATCACCTAGGCATTTAAATGCTTATACAAGAAATAGTTCACAATTAATGAATAAGGTTATACTCCTAATAGGTAAATAAGAGTAATTCTTTCTTGGTAATAGTAAAACGTTAAATATTTTGGAACAAAAAATTACTCCTAAAATGTCATATATTATGAAACGGATGGAGTATATTTGAATTGTAACAAAGTGCATATAGGATTATAATTTTCTATATAGATGAATGTAACATTTTTATTTAGTAAATGTTACTTTCTTTCTTTTTTTAAAAAAAAAAAGTAAAAATTCATGTATATAATCGGGTTTGCATCTCAATTGTTATTTTCTTAATAAAAATTGTTACATTTCAGATATAATGTTACATTTAATAATATAAACTGTTACAATTGAGAAAAAAAAAATGTTACATTCATTTATTATAAAATGTAACATTAGTTTAATTTTGTCAATGTTATGTTATTTTTCTAAAAAAAAAAGTGTTACGTTCCTTTATAAAGCCTGTTACATGCATTTATTATAAAATGTGACATTGGTTTAGTTATCAATCTTATGTTATCTTTAATCTATTGAAGCAAAATTGTGGTACATTTTGAAGAGAAAAAAAGTGTTACATTTGAAAAAAAAAAGTTTTACATTTCGTTATAATAAGTGTTACTTTTGTTGACAAGGAAAAATAAAGTTAGGGGGCAAAAAAAACAAAAACAAAAACAAAAAAAAGCTAGGCTCCGTGCGAGCCGTCGCACGCCATGCGGCGACCGCATAGGAGACCGGCCCATTTCTTTTTGACAAATTCTCAAATACAAGGGTTGCACCATATGCGGCGGGTCATATCCACGGGTCAACCCGCCCGGACCAGCCTCTCCCACCCTCCAGATCGCGACACGTGGCAAGCTTAAAAAAAAAACCTCCAATAACTTTAAAATGTTGTATATCTTAAGATTTATAACTCGGCTTAAAAAAAAAAAAAAACTGTTGTGTTCGTCTCGACGAGACGAATCAAACTAGATAGGTTATGATATATTTGATTTTTTAAGATTTATAACTCGGCTTTTAAATTGAGTGGTGAAAAATGAAGAGAGAGAATGAATGGGGTTAAATGGTGGGGTTTGTTGAATATAAATATATTAAAACATTTCCATTTTGGGCATCCTATTGATTATGCTTTATCGATTTTTTTTCTCTCTCTCTCCGTAAATTGGTGAATCGTCCATATCCTCTGTTCAATGAAGCCCTAAATTGAACCCAGCTTTAAAAACCCTAATTTTTTAATTGATTCAAACGCAACTTTCAAAATCCTAATTTTAGAATTGAATGACACCCAGGTTTAAAAACAATTACTTTTCGAATCAAAATCTTACTGAATTGTTGCCTATTGGATGTCAATGATTGCTGGAAAAGAATTGTGAAGAACCCTACCCGTTCACCGTTCTCTCCAAAAATATAGATTGAAAAACCCTTCATCGTCTTCTCCGACCACGTTACATTCAAACTCACCAAGCACTCACGTGACCACGACATGATCATTAATTGCTGAGGTGGAATATGATGTCAACACTTTTTTATCCACCAAATCATAATCATGACGTTAAACTTTCTTAAACCTCTATGACGACGGAGAGACTTAAACCTGCTCAAGATGCCGTTTGGGCACAACCCCTTTGGCTTCACGGTTCTTTTCTTAGCCTAGATAATTGGTGAAAATCGATGAAAACCTTATAAAAATATTTTTTTTAAAAGAGTACTCTTCAATAAGGAGGTCTTTCACATTTCAATTCCTCTTTTTACGTCTTCTTCTAAAAACCGCCTCAACTTCTCTCTGCAACTTCTTTGATTATCAAAAACTTCATCCTTCTTCATCTTCATTTCTTTGATTAATTTAGAAACAACACAATTTTTTGTGTTGTTGTTTTCATTTTCGTTTAGTTTGTAATTTCATGTTTTTGTTTTCAGATATTTTGTTGTTATAATAAGTTTCTCCCCTTTGTTGGGAGCTGTTGTTTTCTCTCCATCGTTGGGAGCCGTTACTTTCTCCCTGCCGATGGGAGCCTATGTGTATTTGTGTGTTTGTTGTTCTCTTCGTTTGACAAGGCAAATGATGAATCTCACATTCTCGCACAACAAAAGGATGGTCATTGTTCTTACTACAGAAGGATGTTTTGTAAATTTTGAGATGTCTGGTGGACGTGTACGTGTCGATCCGGATTCTCTATTATGTCTAGTTCTCAGCGCAAAATATTATCCGATGATGGATTTTTTATATGTCGTATGGGGGCAGTTTTCAAGTTATATACTTGGAGTAAAATCCGACCATCTCAAAATTTTGATCAACAATGTTTTTGTAGATGAATCATTTACTCTTCTCTATCCCACTTTCTCGCTCCTACACAACTATCAACACTCACACCACATCACTTTTTCCTTAATTCTTAAATTCACCCATTTTTTAACTCTTAAAATGGGACGGAGTGAGTATTTAATTGTAGCCCTTTTATTGTGACTACCATCTCCCTAACCAACTGGTCTTGTCTTTTTTTGGTTTAGGTCGCAAAACCCGCGTCGTTTTGTTTCCAAGCTCACGTTTTGGGTACTCACTTCACGTTTTTGGTACTTAAGCTTGGCCTTCCTCCATCTATATAATTCTACCCCCCAAATCATCCTTTCGTTCACAACCATTCATCCATTTTCCTTCAAATTTCAAAACTATCCCCAAAAAGGTTTTGATTCGTACGAGCGAGAGATATAAATCAGTTGATATGTTTTGGTCCCCAATTTCAAGCAAATGATCCTAGCAGGTATTGTATTCATTCTTAATTTACTTTTCATTTGATTGTTCTATAATCTCCCTTCCGTTATTCAATTTATTTATGTTTAATTAGCTGATTTCATACTTAATCTGCATTTGTAGCTCTTAAAGTTAGAAAATTTGAATTGTTCCTCTTTTTCTGTTAATTCATTATCGATTGGTGAAATTTTATTCAGTTGATGGATTCTCTGCTGCAATAAATTTTGGTTTTATTCATTTTTCAGTATTCTAGGTCTACAAATCTCTTGTCCTAAGTTGCTAATTGTAACTGGATTTATCTCTGTTTGCCAAAGCTGTAGATAGTTTAAGATTTCTACTATACAGGGTTTATGAAATTTGATTAGTTTTTTTTTTTTTTTTTTTTTTTGTCTCTCCATCTTATACTAAGTTTTGTCAAACTTTTTTATGGATTGTGTTTCATTTGTTTGTATAGTGCTTGTACCATGATGAAATTGCACTAAGACTAATTTCTTATTTAGAAATGCGACACTTATTTTGGGATGGACCGAAAAGGAAATGCGACACTTATTATGGGACGGAGAGAGTATTACCATTTCAGCAAGAAGCGAAGATGATATCACAAGCGAACTTTGACCTCCGAATAACCATTCTGATTTTCTCATCGAGGTCTCTTGATGGAGATGCTGAAGTGGCTAGGGTGATGTCGGGGTAAGACTTTAAGAGTTTATTTTGTTTAAACTAGTTTGTAAATTACTTCAAACAAGATTTCATTTGCTGCATGCACGTAATATTTTAAGTGCAGCGATGCTGTAGTTGGCATTCATGTAGTCCTTGATGACCTAACCTTATGACAGAGTTTGTTTGGACGCTGCGTGTATAAATAGGGTTGATCTTAAATTTGGTCTGTTATACATCTTCCTAGCTTTTTCCTCGTATCTACCAACACTTTAACCAGTGAATATATATCAACCTTGATCATCGGAAAGAAAGAGGTTAGTGGTTGTAACTTATGAGGTTGTTCTTATCTCAATGCAGATTTGGCGACATTGTTCAGATGCAAGACTATAGAATGTACAAAATGAATGCATATGGTTCCGTGGCGTATAAGAAACTTGTTAAATTAGGAGTTTCTGGCTGCATCACTGAGGATATTATGGGAGAGTCCGGGTCATCAGAACCAATATCTACACTCTCTATTTTAAGTTCAAGAAACCGGGGCGTATTAAAGGCCATGAATCGGTCAAATGTGAAGGTGAATGGTTTTAACCAGTTGCTCCATCACATAAATGGCTTACTTAGCCAATCAGCTGAGCTCGGCAATGAGACTGCCCATTACCTTCTTTCTAATTAGGTGATTATATTCTAAAACCATTCGCTTTTCTATTATTTTTTCCAGTCTTATCTGCACTGTCAGTTTGTTTGGTATTTGCCTTACATCTTTCTTACAATACCCTAATTTGCCAACTCTGACAAGTTTCATATGGTGCCATCTTCCCCCTCCCTATTATTCTGTAAACAGGCTCTACTCTTGTCTTGTCGCTATGGTCAAGAATGCTAGAAAACGATAGGTTACAAGCTTCCGTCAACAATTTGAGCTGTGGTCAAGCTTCATCAACAGTTTTAACGGCCCTGTACACACCAGCTGCGAAGAAAGATATAACCAAAACTTCCAAGGAGGTGGCTATACGCAGCTGATATGTATTAGTAACATGTTTGATGCCAGTTTGATGTCAAATATTATTTAATGAAGGTACAAGCAAGTAAAACGACATCCTTAAAAGTATTGTCATTGTATTGCACAAATCTTGTAGCATTGTTTTAGAAATGTAACATTTATTTTGAGTCAGCTGAAAAATAAAGGTGCTACAGTTTTTCGTAGACAAGCAAAATTTAATGTGGTATCAAGCAAAATTTGATGCATGCATTAAATCCAAGATCTGAAATAATCGATCCGTTTTGCAAAATTAATTGCATTTAGTTTAATGCTCAACTGATCTGCCCGGAACCTTATAAATAGAAAGTTATTCCATTTTTGCTAACATCTTGGTAGATCATTTTCAATGGCAAACGCAGAAGTGTCTGTAATTGTGGTGCCCTTTCCAGCACAAGGTCATCTCAACCAGCTTCTCCACCTCTCCCGCCTCCTCTCCGCCTACAATTTACCCGTCCATTTCATCTCCACCACCCTCCACACCCGCCAGCTCAACCTCCGTCTCCATGGTTGGGACCCACACTCCGCCTCCAATTTCAAGTTTCATGAATTCCAAACCCCTAATCTCCCCTCTCCTCCACCTGACCCCAACGCCTCAACCAAATTCCCCTCCCACCTTTTATCCACTTTACAAGCATCTTCTCATCTTCGCCGCCCGTTTGCCCAACTACTCTCCACTCTTTCCCAATCGGCCAAGAGAGTTGTCGTGATTTACGATAGTTTGATGTGCGTGGTTGTTCAAGATGTTTTATCCTTTCTAAATGCCGAGGCCTATATGTTTATTCCCACTTCTGCCTATTATGCATTTAGTAATTTGTGGGAGTTAACAGGAAGAAGACGTGATTTGGGTATTGATGAAGATATACTTAACGGAATTCCTCCGCTTGAAGGTTGTTTTAATAACGAGTTCACGGATTTTATGGCATCCCAAGCTGGGTTGTTCATAAAACTCAACTCCGGCGTTCTCTATGACACATGCAAAGTAATTGAAGGAGATTACCTCGAGTTTATCGCAAAGTTGGAGAAGCTTATAGGTATTAAAACTAAGCAATGGGCTATCGGGCCTGTTAATCCAATCAAGAATATCACTGCAAGTAGTAATAGGCACAAATGCTTGGATTGGCTCGATAAACAAGACAAGAACTCGGTCATCTACGTCTCGTTTAGCACAACAACTTCCCTATCAGATGAACAGATTCACGAGATAGCAAAGGGGTTGGAAGCGAGCGGGGCGAGATTCATTTGGGCATTGAGAGAAGCTGATAGGTTTGATATTTTTGATGAACAAATGACCCGGAGTTTAGAGTTGCCAAAAGGGTACGAAGAGCGAGTGAAAGAGAAGGGGGTCATAGAGAGGGATTGGGTCCCACAATTAGAGATATTATGTCACCCGTCGACGGGCGGGTTTATGAGTCATTGCGGATGGAACTCGTGTTTGGAAAGTATTAGTGCGGGAGTGCCTATAGCAGCATGGCCGATGCACTCAGACCAGCCGAGAAATGCAGCGCTAATAACAAAGGAACTTAAGGTTGGTATCCCTGTGAAGGAATGGGGTGTTGGAAATGAGTTGGTGAGTTCGTCAACGATTGAAGAATCTATTAAAAGGTTGATGAGATCGGAAGAAGGGGAGGAGATAAGGAAGAGAGCGGTGGAGGTGGGTGGCGCTGTAAGGGAGTCAATGGGAGAAGGTAGCGTTACGAGCTTAGAATTGGATTCATTCGTCGCTCACATTGTTAGATAGATTTGTGTGTTCACACAAATCGAGTAATAACTTAGGGTCTGTTTGATTTGGTTGAATGATTTCTCTGAAATAACCCGACAACACTTTTGAGTCATTCAGAAGCTTCGTATAGCAACAAACAAACAGGCTCTTATGGCCAAATTGGATAAGTTTGTAAACTTTAGTTTTGTTCTACTTTCAGCGTGGCTAATGTGTTATAATTAAAAGTAAAAAAATGTGAAGTGAAATAATGGAAGGGTGAAGTAGACAAGAGAAGGAACCCATAAAATAATGTTGAAGAAGGTATGGGGTTAGTGTCATTGGACAATGTTATGCACTCTCCACCTCCTTTTTAACTACTATTGCAAAATAATTTATACTCCCTCTATCCTTCTTTAAGGTTCTTACTTTCTTTTTTAGTCTGTTTCAATTTAAGCTTTTTACTTTGCTTTATTACCTAAAATAGAAAGTGGAACCCACTTATCATTCTCGCAACAAAAACTCCCTACCCACTTTACTTTTCATACTCACAACATTTATTTTTTCTTAATCTTCGTGCAAAGTCAAACTAGGAACTTTAAATGGGGACGGAGGGAGTACTATAAAATATTACTTCGTAATATTCACATAATTTATCCTACTTCATTTTTTTATTTTTTATTTTTATTTTTGTTGTTGTTGTTGTTTCAATTTCATTTTGAAAAATACGGGTTAGAACTTATAAATGAGTTTGACTATTTTTTACTTCATTTAAGTACATGCCACTCTTATAAAGTCTTCATTGTCACTATAACTAATTAAATGCGTTGTATTAGAGCATTCATTCATTGCTAGTAAGTAATTTCACAAATGTTTTAGAGTTATTCACCTTCAATTTTTGAAATTACCAAAGTATCCCTCGTAAAAGAAACATGTTCATTTTTCAGACTTGAGTATACTTAATGATACTTCTATATTCACATTAACTATCTACTACTCCCTCAAGTCCAAAATAACTGTCGTTTTTTGACTTTTCACAAAAATTAAGAAATGCAATTATTAAGGCATATTAATGGTGAAAGTTTCATGCTTACCCTTATTTATTGTTCAACTTTCTTACAATGCAAGGGTAAATAAGGAATTTTAATTGTTTTGACTCAAAAGTGACAATTATTTTGGACCAAAAAAATTGCTCAAAAGCGACAAATATTTTGGACCGGAGGGAGTATTTTCATAACAAATTGTAAAGCTTGGTTTTTAAAATTAAACCACTTCTTTGGAACCCTGAACAAAGAAAAAAGGCTTGTGTGAGACGGTTTCACACGCAACATCGGAGCTACTTGGGGTAAGGAGGGGCAAATAGCCCCCTTTTTTTTTGTTCCATTATTATTGGGATGACCACTATATATTAGGAATATTATTATATCAATAATATATTGTGTATATTTACTTACTGTTGGGTTAATGCCTTTGAATTTGGGACGCCGAGTTAAAGGATTAAACAACAGAGGGATTTCGTAATTCCGGGACAGAGCGCAGAAGGAAGGTTTCCAAGTCAGTTTTGGACTAGGTTTCCAAGTCAGTTTTGGACTAGGTTTCCAAGTTCCTAAGAGATTTTGATATAAACTTTACTAGTATAAATAGAGGCCAGTAGTTTAGATTAAAATCACACATCAGATTGTCATAGACAAATTATTAGAGTGCTTAGAGCGAGGTCTGTAATTCTACAGTTGCACAGTTAGGAATTATTGTGATCAATAATTCGTGCAGCAGTAATAGTGTGATCTTGTAATCGTTTCTCCAGATTGATAATAATATTCTCTCCCCTCCCCGTGGACGTAGCCAAGTTGGTGAACCACGTATATCGGTGTTCTTGTGATTGCTCGCTTTTCTTATCAAGTCTTGTTATTGCTCTAACAAGTGGCATCAGAGCTTGGTTGAAAAGGAGAATTAGCATCGACGGAAGAGATCCAAGATCGAAGAAAAACAAGGTAGCAGTTTCTGGTCCGTTTTTATCCAGCGCAGCGGTGAAGAAAAAGGCGTAGCGCATTCGTTCACCGTTGGATCGTGCTGATTTTCGGTGAGTAGCTTCGGGACTTATAGATCTTAGATCTGAACGGTGGAGATTGGATTTTAATGTCCGTAGAATCCGAAATTGTATCTGGACAGAAGCTGCTGGTGTTTTGTCTTCGATTGTATGCGTTTGGAGTTTCTTGTTGCGATTTCTCTTAGTGGCACCAGAGCTTTGGTTCGTGGTTAGAGATTCAGGGATTCCGCTGCAGAGAACAAGAAGATGGGTCAAGGAGCAGATTTGATCGACAAGTTCAATGGGAAGAATAGTTTTTCTCTCTGGCAGATCAAGATGAAGGCTTTGTTGGTAGACAAAGATTTATGGGAACCGTTGGAGATTGCAATCAGAGATCGTAAGGATCCCAAAGGTAAGGCAGTCACCACAGAAGGTACAGAAGAACAGTCAGAGAAGGACAAGATAGTGTAGATACCCCGGGGAACCACGGCTTGGCTAGAGCGGTGAATTATCCTAGGATGTCTAACTTGTTTTAGATTGTTTAGAGTCGCCACCTATGTTTTTAAAGGAACATAAGAAAAACCTAGAAATAGCCTAATTTATGTACAAAACCAGAGATTCGGGAGAGAAGGGTTCGGGGGTTAGGTGACGGAGTGGGAAGTACTTAAACACCCACTCCGCCCCGCTTACGCAGGTCTTGCTACTATTGGTGTTCTAATATTTATATGTCCTTCAATTAATTAAATATAAATGTGCTAACAATTGTGATGAGAAGAAAAGAGGAAATAAAGGGGAAATAAAATAGAATTGTTTTATTTATTTAATGATAAAAATTACATGTAACAAGTAATGTTAAAGAATTACATTAAGAGATGAAGAGAAATTAACATGGTGAATTAAAGTTAAGATTAAAATGTAGGGAGATAACCTTAACTAACTTCAATATGTGAAGTAGTCATGTTGGTCATGTCCCATTAATGGGGATTGCATACATCAAGAAGAAGAAAACAAAGAAAGAAAATGGAGTTGTACCTTGAGAAAGAGGACTTGGAACCTTGACTTGAAAGTGTTGTTGTTGTAATGAAATTGTTGTAGAACAATTTGTGTAGAGTCTTGTTACTAAGAACTCTTGTTCGGAGAATTTGTGTATAATGTAGTTGGTGAATCAAGGTTGGAGTCCAAAAAGAAGTCCTTTTCCAAGGTAGAAGATGATGGGTTTTTATAGGTAAAAAAGAGAGGGAAATGATGGAGGGAAATTGGTCATCCATGTGAAATGGAATGGGCCAATCACAAATAAGATAAATGAATAAAAGAAAAATAAAAGAAATAAAAGAAATCAAATAATAAATGAAAGAAATATTAGTTTTTGGGAAAATGCTTAGAATTTGGGATTGGGAGTTAATGAGAAAAGGGGGGATGAATGTGGATGTAAAAAGATGGTTTTTGTGATCAAGAAAAGATGTTTGTAAATAAGAAAATGGAGGGAAATAAGGTGCAATCCGTTACTACCAAAGTGGGAAGCGCGCGGGTCCGTCTTTTGGGGCGGGACGCGCGCGGGGCTCACTGGCAGTGCCGGAAGCGCCCGCGGGTGAAAAATGACAGAATGACCCTAAAAGTTAACTCTGTTATGCAGTTTAGTCCAAAACTAACGGAATCAGTTAGGAACTTAACCGAAGTAACAGAAATTAATGAAAATAAGTTAAATAAAAATACTTTGTATGCAATCGGGGTGAGAGGTCCAAGGCGGGGTGTCTACAGATAGCAGCAGCGAAGGAGGTGGCGGCATTGAAGAAGTTAGATCAGAAGGCTCACGCCAAGATCATCAGACAGTTGGATGATGAGATCCTAACCAATGTTGCAGGAACAGACTCCGGAAGCGATCTTTGGTTAAAGTTGGAAGATATGTACATGACACGTTCATTGACCAACAAGTTATACCTGAAGAAGAAGCCATATGATTGTCGTATGACTGAAGGTACGCCCATAAATGATCATCTTGACAGATTTACTTCTGCATTACTTGAACTGCGTAATATAGGAGTAGTTGTTGATGACGAGGATGCAGCCTTGCAGCTTTTAGTATCTTTACCTATGTCTTATGAACATTATGTCGATTCGTGCATAAATCGTAAAGATGGGATCTCTCTAAAGGAAGTGAAAACTTCTCTCAAGACGAGGGAATTGCGCCAAAAGGCGAGTGGGAAGAGGCAGGTACCCAGTCATTAGGTTTGGTTGCTAGCAGTAGCAACAGCAGGGGTTCTAGTGGGAGGAAGAACAATCAAGGTAATTCTTCACACAAGAAGAGTCCAAAACCTGGGGATATCTGTAATTTCTGCAAAGAAAAGGGGCATTGGAAGTTCAACTATCCCAGAAGGAAGCAAGGCAAGGCACCAGTCACAGCAGAGGCCATGACGGCCAGAGATTGCAGTTCAGATGAGGATTATGCTCTAGTAACATCAGAATCAGCATGCGCATCTAATGCGTGGATTCTTGATTCAGGAGCGTCTTACCATATCAGTCCTAGGAGAGAATGGTTTACCGGTTATAGGCAGATAGTTGGCGGTGATATAAGCATGGCCAACAGTATAGTCTGCAGGGTTGTCGGTATTGGTTCGATTAAGGTCAGGACTCATGATGGTAGGGTTGTCACTTTGAACGAGGTTCGACACGTTCCGCTTATGACGAAGAATCTGATTCTCGTAGTCAGTTAGACAGCAAAGGGTTCAGTTTCAAAGGTAAAGGTGGAGCAGTTAGTGTCTGTAACGGTTCAGAAGTGATGCTGAAAGGCGCTTGCAGAGTCGACTATGGCTGCATCAGAAGAGGTGAATGAGGGAGATATGTCTAAGCTGTGGCACATCAGGCTCGGTCACATGAGCACTCGAGAGATGCATGAGTTGACTAACAGAGATCTTCTTTATGGCCATAATATCAAGGATCTTAAAGGCGTTCTGGATTACATCCACTCAGAGAGTTGGGGACCTTCACATCAGGAATTTCTAAGGGAGCATAGATATGTCTTGTCTATGGTTGATGATTACTTGAGGAGGCCTTGGGTGGTTATCATGGATCACAAGAATGGGGTCCTAAGGAATTTTAAGAAATGGAAGACAGTAGTGGAGAACCAGACAGAGAAGGAGATCAAGAAGCTCCGGACAGATAATGGTTTGGAGTTCTGCAGTACTGAGTTCGATTCGTTTTGCAGAGAGGTGGAGGTTTCTAGACATCTCACCAGCAGAGGCACGCCACAGCAGAATGGTGTAGCAGAACGAATGAATCAGACATGGCTTGTGGGAGCGTTGTGCATGCTCTCCAATGCAGAGTTGTCTAAATGTTTCTGGGCAGAAGCGCTTAGTACAACATGTTACTTGATTAATCATGGACTTCATACCGGTATTGGCCTCAAAGTTCCCTATGAGGTATGGACTGGTAAATCCATGATTGTTTCAAGTGTTGGCGGTGTTGATAAACAGGTGGAGCAACAAGATACTGAAGAGTTAGTTATACCATAGTCAGATGTTGAAAAACAGGTGGAGCAACAAGATACTGAAGAGTTAGTTGTCCCACACTCAGATGTTAATCACGATCCACCAATAGAGACAAAGACTGAAGCACCAGAAAGTTCAAGTTCAGTTCCTAAAGAACATGGGTTAGCACAAGGAGGGTCTAGAATAGCTAATTTCAGGAATGGATTTGAAGACTTGGTGTCTTATGCACTGCTGGTTGCTGAGGAAGTGGAGCCCGTTCTTACGGAACCTTCTACTTTCAATAAAGCAGATACATGTTCAGAGTCATCTCAGAGGTATGCGGCTATGGGTGATGAGATGGAGTCTCTTCACAGGAATCATACTTGGAAGTTGACCACAAGGCCAGAAGGCAGAAAGATTGTGACTTGCAAGTGGATCTTCGAGAAAAAGGAAAGGATGTCACAGGAAGAAAGGGTCAAGTATAAAACTCACAGTGTTGCAAGGGGTTTCACATAGAGAGAGGAGGTGGATTACAATGGGATCTTCTCAACAGTGGTCAGACACACTTCGATCAGAGTGTTGCTAGCAATAGAAGGAGGGATATACATGACAGAGTCGGAAGGATTCCAAGTTCCTGGTAAGGAAGATCAAGTTTGTAGATTGAAGCAATCGCCTAGGCAGTGGTACAAGAGATTTGACAGCTATATGATAGCGGCAGTTAAGAAGTCAGAGATTCAGAAGCTGAAAGGCTTGGTCGCAGAGATGAAGGGTTTGGGTAACGTGAAGAGAATTCTGGGTATGGAGATCTATAGAGACAGAGCCAAACAGAAACTGTTCTTATCCCAGAAAAGATACATCAAGAAAGTTTCAGAGAGGTTTGGTAGGTCAACAGCTAAGGCTATAGACACTCCGGGTGTAGTGAATGCACAGACAGTCGCGTTTGGGCCCAAATCGGTTGAGGAGAAAGAGTATATGGTTCGAGTATCTTATGCTAGTGCAGATGGTAGTTTGATGTATGCTACAGTGCGCACTAGCAACGTCAGACTCGTCTATGGAGATGGGACAGAATGTGCAGTCGAAGGTTTCTCAGATTTGGGTGATGTAGATACAAGAAGATCGAAGACCGGATATGTGTTCACGCTTGGTGGGTCAGTTTTCAGTTGGAAGGCTACTGTTAGGATTCATTGTTAGTACACCCACCTTAATTTGATTGATTCATGCCACGTGTCTTTCTATGGACTTTAGGACCGCATGTAATGAAATTCTACTTCAATTTTTAGATAAGTCCATTTCTAGATTTTTGATTGTCTAGGCTGAGTATAGTTCGGTTGTATCATTAGCGGTTTAGTGCTTCAAGCCGTCATCTTTAGACCGCCAGCATGGAGCCCTTCAGATTTCATCAAACTGCAGTTTGCATGTTTGATGAAACCGCCCATCAAGATCATTCTTCAAACCGCCCCTATGCTTGGTGAAACCGCAGAGCAGTTATTGAAAAATTATAAATATGTCATTTATTCCTTAGACAAACATTCCCTTTTTGACCGTAAAAGGATGTTGTTATGTCATGTCAAAATAACTCTAAGTTAACTTGGAGTTTCTGCAAGGAATGTCGGTTTGTCTATCAGTTTGAATTGTTTACCGTTAGTCCTTTCTGCAACAAAGGACAATTGTCAGGTAGTGGTGCAACAACTACCTAGGACTACAAGACAAAACCAAGGACGAAAATGACAGCTCAACCAATGGGATTTCGACAGCACTGTACCCTTCAGATTTGATTCAAATCTTTACCCAACGGTCACAAGGGTGCTCTGCCTATAAATAGCCTTCATTATTCAACAATGAAGGTTGCTGAGCTTCAAGAGATTCATTCCCAAGTATTCAAGTTTGCTTTGAAGAGTTAAACCCAGATATTCAAATCTTTAAACCATCTCCATTGCAAACCCAGTTCTTCATCAAAAGCTTCAAGCCTAACAACCATTCATACTTAGCCTTAACACCGAAAGAATTCCATTTGCTCAACCATCATTTAGATACTTAGAGCATTTGATTTCTTTTCACACACACACCCGATTTATATGATCACATAGATTATATACTTCGAAAACATCGGTTGTTATTATAGCTTAGGTTAGACTTATTGTTTAGAGTTTAGATTCATCTTGTAAAACCTCCTCTAAATTAATACAAGTCTCATAGCTGTTAGAAAATCCTAGACTAACCATCTAGGTAGAGGACGTAGTTCATTTAAGAACGAACCTCTTCAATTTGTGTGTTTGATCTTTATTTTCTGTCTTGATATTTATCTTTCTTGTTTGTGGTCTTGAACTTGTTTCCATATACGAAATGACTTGAAAGATGAATTGTGTTTTCCTTTAAACTTTAAGTTTAACTATTCTGTTGCATCATAGTGTTCTCTCAACCCGAGTCAAACCTCCCAATTCTTTAACTAACATATTTGGCCAAAACCGCAAACTCCGCTGTGCATTTTATCAGTTCGGTTCTTGTGTTTTGAACCGCAGTTGGCCAAACTGATAAGTACTTGGTTGATTTTAAGGGTATTTTCGAAAAAGTTTCGGACCGCTATTCACCCCCCCCCCCTCTAGCGGTTTACCCTTGTTGCCCTCTGGGACCAACAAGTGGTATCAGAGCATATCTACCAAACTTGTTTTTACAAGCTTAACCGCTTGGGTGCTGATCCAATGGCAAACACAAACACCCATATGATGCAAACATCCAATTCGAATCACTTACCGATTCTGGATGAAGATAGTTTTATCTTTTGGAAAGATAGGATGATGAAACACATGATTTCATGTGATCGTAGACTGTGGACCGCGGTTACTGATGGACCATATGTTCCTATGAAAGCTAATCCTCGTGCAGGAACCGCAGGAGAAGAAGCTGAAGTTAAGAAATTAGAAAGTGAATGGACCGATGCAGACCGCATCAATGTGGATTTTGATGGAAGAGCTATGTCCATGCTAGTTTCAGCTATTGACCTGAGGACTCATTCTAAGGTGCTTCACTGCAAAACCGCAAAGGCTACCTGGGATGCTATAGTTGACTTTCTGGAAGGAGATTCAGATACCAAGAAGAACCGCCTCTATCAACAGAGAAGACTCTTTGACTATTTTGTTAAAGATCCTAAGGAATCTCTTAGACAATGCTATGAGAGGTTTATTGATATTGTTAATGTTTGTTTTTCTCTTGGACATGTCTATTCTAATACAGATTTGAACATGAGATTCATGCAAGCACTTGGTAGCAAATGGCTGATCAAAACTACTAACATTGAAGACAACAAGGACTTGGAAGCTCTTGATCTTCGACACTTGTATGCCATGCTGAAGGTTTTTGAATTTAAGCTTGAAGAGGTTCATGAAACCGAAAGCAGATTTAAGACCCTCTCTCTAGCTGCTTTCAACAATACCTCATCTCCCGTCTACAATCCAGACCATCATCAAACCGCTCCTCACCTTCACTTGCAAACCGCTCCTCCTGACCAAAATGTTCCTAGATATAATCCTCAAACCGCACCTTCTGAGTATTACCAACAGTCTCACCAATCCTATCCTCAATCACATCAATCATATCCTCAATCTTATCAATCTTATCAGCAGTCTCATCAATCTTACACTCATCCTCAAAGTTCTTATGCTCAGAGTGTAGGATCACAATCCTCAAGTTCCACTCAAGTTGATTTTGATGAAATGGATGATGAAGAATTTGCTTTGTATGTGAAGAGATACACCAAGTTCAGGAAAAATAATAGATCTCAATTTCCATCCAAAGGCCCAGCAAAGTTTGTCCCTCCAACCAGATTCAACAAAACTGCAGATCCCAAGACAAGGGAAGACTTGGTTTGTTATAACTGCAGACAGCCATGTCACTTTGCGTCAAGTTGTCCCAAACCACGCTATGAAGCCGCGCCAGCAAAGAAACCATTCAACAAGAAGTTCGTGAAAAGAAGAGGAATGGTAGCTGACCAAGGAGATCAACAGCTGACATGGATGGGTTCAGACTCAGATGAAAGTGATGATGAAGAAACTGCCAATCTCTGTCTCATGGGATTTGAAGAAAGAATTGAAATTGACGAAAGCCTTCCACTGCCAAAACAACAAATGAAGTCAGTTTCACCTAAAACTCCTGAGGCTAGATCAAGCAAAGCTCCTACAACACCAAACTACACTCCCGAGGTTCAAACAGACCAAAGTCATGATGATCAGGTACTAGAACGTGCAAATATTATATGTCAACAACACACTGTACTTAAAAAGGCATATAAACTAATGGCTGCGGAACTTGAAGAATCCCAACATGTATGTAAATCCCACAAGGAGGAAATTGAAAATCTCAAGCTCCAAATTGCTGGGATATCTACTATTGTGGATGAAAACCGCTATCTGAAGGACAGAACCGAGGTACTTCTCACCCAAATCCATGATCTTACCGTACAAAGGGATGACCTCCAAAAAGTGACCGATGTATGGACTAAGTCTGGTGTCACCGTGGAACAAATCCTAAATTCACAAATTCCTACTTCGGATAAAAGTGGATTGGGGTTTAAAACCGATGATGGGTGTAAGTGTCCTTGTCTCTGTGCCGAAGGTGGTGTGAAACCTACTGAACAAACCAAAGAAATTCCTAAGGTTAATCATGCTGGTAAAAATGGCTTAAAACAAGAAATTAAAAGGCAAAATTATTTCTTTGAGTACCCTAAAAACCAGACTGGGAGAGATTCAAAGTGGAAAGAGAAATCCATAGCGGTTGAGGTAACCAAGGAAGTATTGAGTGATGAAACCGCTCCTAGTCGGTTTAAGGAAATTCCTATCATTTTCCCTAAAGCCGCACCTAAGAGGAAGGTTTAGCTCAAGAAGGTAATCTTTGTTAAAGCCAAAACCGCTAACCCAGTAAAACATGAGAAACCGAAGGTCAGTAAAGGGTTTGTAAAACCGCAACCAAAACCTGGATTTATTCATTGTGCTATTTGTGCTGATTTTGGTCATAGTGCTGGTCATTGTCTTTTAAGATTCACACCCAATGCCAAGGGACGTAAAAATCCTAAGGTCAAACAAGTTTGGGTCCCAAAAAGCTGCTAACCCTAGGACCCAAGGAATAAGGGGGACCAAAACCTTTCATGTTTATTTTTCAGATTTCATGTTTTATGGCTGGAACCGCTAAGAAGAAGAAGGATCTCTGGTATTTGGATAGTGGATGCTCACGACACATGACTGGAGATTCCGAACTACTCTGCAGTTTCATCCAAATGAAAGGTCCCCCAGTAGTGTTTGGTAACAACAAGAAAGGAGAAACAGTAGGATATGGAGCAATCAAACGAGGAAAGGTGACTATTGAAAATGTGTCACTAGTAGAAGGACTCAAGCACAACCTTCTCTCCATATCTCAGTTTTGTGACAAATGAATGAACTGCAACTTTACTTCAACTAACTGTTATATCATAGATGCTTCCTCTGAAGTCACTCTACTGACTGGCAACAGAACAGGTGATGTTTATATGATAGATTTAAGCAATATTGTTTCTATTGCTGACCTCTGTTTTGTAGCCAAAAATATAAGTGAAAGCAGCTAGTTATGGCATAAGCGGCTCAGCCACTTGAACTTCAAGTATCTAGCAAAACTGCACAGGGATGGTCTAGTAAAAGGACTACCCAAAGTGGCTGACCATCATGATGAAAAGTGTAAAGCATGCCAGCTTGGAAAGCAGCCCAAACAGTCATTTCCTAGTAAAACCGCGCCTTCAACGAACCGCTGTTTGCAACTGCTGCACATGGATTTATTTGGACCTGTCCCAACCGCCAGTATTGGAGGAAACCGCTATACACTTGTGGTGGTTGATGATTATTCAAGATATACTTGGGTGGAAATGATGGCCTCTAAAGATGATACTTATGGCATCGTAACCGCTCTCTTTAGACAGCTCCAAACTCAGAAATTGGATGACCTTGTTTCCGTGCGTTCAGATAATGGAACCGAATTTACAAACAATGGTTGTTGGTCCCAAAGGGCAACAAGGGTATGAAAAATAGCTAGAGGGGGGGGTGAATAGCTGTTTTAATAATCTTTTCGTACCCTTGAAAAACTTAATTGCAAATGCGCACTTTATCAAGTAAGCGTAATGAAATGCGCCCAAGTGAGTGAGTGAAATGCACAGCGGAATTTAGTAATGAAAATAGGCGCAAAGTGATAAAGGGAGCGCAACACACACACTAAGTATTTTGGCTCAAAGTGAGTGAAATAAGGAACTAAGGCAAATGTTTTAACAAACACAACACAATTCAGTTCAATCAATCTACAATGAGTAAACAAGCAAATAGTGAGTGAAAATAATAACTTGAAAGAAATAACAAGATAATAACACAAGCTATTTGGAGAGGTTCGATCAATGAAAGATCTACGTCCTCTACCAAGATGGTTAGTCTTGGATTTCAAATCGAGATCTTATATAATGAGTGAGTGTTACAAATTACAATGTTTGAGCTTATACACTAACTCAAGATCTATTACTATGAAAGAACAAATCCAAAACAATAACCGGTGTATCTCTTAAAGAAGAATCTAAATGATTAATCTTAAAGAGGTGCGTGTGTGTTCTTAGTATCAAGGCTCTTTAAATCTTTGAGATGGAGAGCACAAGAAACTAAAGTGTTAAGGCTTTGAAGATCTGGGCTAAGGATGAAGGTATGAAGATGTTCTTGAGAAATCTGGAAAAACGAAGGCAATCTTCAAATCTTCAACAAATGCTTTAGAGAGAGAAATTCTTGAAATTCTTAGCAAAACTCAGCAACTTCAAAATGTTGAAGTTATGGGGTATTTATAGTGAACTTCAAAAAAACTAGCCGTTGGAAATCCTTGTGGATAAGATGAGCTGTCGCTCGTTGATTGGAGCATGCATATATTATGGCCATTTTGACACTCAACATAAATGTGACCGTTGTGGACACGTGTCAATAGATTAGGCGCATATGTATCTTTTAACCACCGTTGGATCATTGGCGTAATTTGAATTCTCTTCAAGTCTTCGAGTCTTTAATAAATCACTGAGTTTGAATAAACACTTTGAGGCGCGTTTGAGCCAAGAGGCGCATTGAGCCAAGAGGCGCACAGACGCGTGCGCTTAAAACAAGGGGCGCAGAGGCGCGTAACATAGCTTATGAAGAGAGCCTTATGCGCGCGCTCTAAATGGCGCATGGCGCGAATGTGGAAGGCGCGTGGCGCGTGGCGCAGGAGGCGCATAAGCGCGGCTGAAACTCACTGAGTGATTTATCTTGAAACTTGATCTTCTTGCCCTATTTCTAAGCCTATTCTATATCAATGGACAACCTAAAAAAATGAAGTATAAATACTTCTTACATGTGGGTCTAAAGTCCATGAAATAAAACTTAGGTGATGGATCAATCAAATCTAATCAATCCTAATACATTAAAATTTAGATATGTGGGCATACCCAACAATCTCCCCCTATTTGATTGATGCCATTACCTACTATATCAAGGACAAACATTTTACTTGATAAAAACATGTCCAAATGAATGAAATTGGTAATTCATGTCTCAAGTTAATGTACACACTAGTCCAAAATATAGATTCCTAATCTATTCCAATAAGAATAAAGAGTTACATATGGAAAGATAGAAACAACAGTTTAACACATTCAAGATGATATATGATTTTTAGTTTTTGAAATGTGTTTAAACCAAGTTTAAACTTAATGCATGAAAGTATGAAACAATTCAATATGATGCATATGAATTTAAACAATATTCATTGTTCTACAAACAAGGAGTTTGAGTGAACAAGGTTTGATAATAGGTGATGCATTGTTCTCATTAAAACTTGGGGTGTAAGAGTTACAAGTTACAAGTTTCGAATAGAACAAAAACAAAAGGTGCTAAAACAAGTAAGCACAAAATCACTAACACAAGAGTTGATTCTATTACAAAAAGGTTCTAACAACTTACAAACAAAAATAATAGAAACTAAGGGTTGGGAGGCGCATCATCTTCCTTCAAACCTTCAACGATTTCTGAAACAGAACGCTGAATTTGCTTTGCGAGCTGATGACTACGGTTCGCTAACCCTTGAGTGTCAGTGACACTGGAGTGAGTGGCAGTGATACCGTCTCTAATGTAACTCAAGTGATTCACATTGATGTTTTGGTATTCATCAATGGAACGCTGAGTGATTTGCTGTTGTTGAGAAATATTTTCTTCCAAAATTTGAATGTGAGCTTCAATGGCATTTTGAGCCGTGATAATATCGGAAGAAATCTGTTCGGCGCGTCTGTCAGAGCTTGAGTGAGCAGCAGTGAAATGAGTGACGACCAATTCTTTCAAGACATCCAACTTAGATACAAGCACATTCATGTTGGATTGAGACGCAGCAGACTGAGGTATGAAAGTAGGCGCAGAAGCGGTGGTTTGCGCCTGATCAGTATAAGCTTGAACCTGAGTCTGCGCCGGAGGAGGAGAAGGAGCAGAAAGTTTGTCCTTGAGAGATTTCATCTCCCCCTTAATGGCAGCGATCTCTTCAGATTGATCAGTGAGTAAGGAAGTAAGAAGCTCAAATTGAGACTTTATATGCGTCTGTCCTTGCTCTAAATTGGCTTGCCCCTGCTGTAAGGAATGAAGAATGGAAAGTACCTCGCTCAAATCAGGAGCAGGTGGAGGAGGCGCAGGGGAAGGGAGTGGCGCATCATCTTGAAGGGGCGCAGAAGGAGATGGAGGCGCAAGAGGAGGTGAATGAGTAGGAGACTCAAATTCATCTTCAGTTTCCACATCAACAGTTTCAACAACAACTGTTTCAACATCAATAGTTGCTGTTGTGATCTGATCAGGTCCAGGTGGAGGCGCAACTGGAGAAGGAGTGTGCTGAGGGATGGTCTCTTGCTCCCCCTGAACTGGTTCCTCTATGTCTGATATGTCATCTCCGAAGAAATCAGAGAGGAGTTGTACCCTTGACACTTTGGTCGGTTTAAATTTGAATGAGGGCGCACGAGGAGTGGGGGCGCGTTGAGAATGAGCGCGCTGGGTAGGCGCGGAAACAGAAGGCCCTTTCTCAATATCTGCACTTGATCCGGCGCCTTTCATGCGCTCTAACTTTTCAGACTCAGCAGCTTGTTTGGCCAGAAAATCTTCTTCTCTTTTTCTTTGAGCCTCAAGTCTGCTGGCTTCCTGCGCTAGCCTCAGATCTCGTTCTTCATCAGATTCAAATCTGGTACGTTTGATAGGCGCACGAGGAGGGTCATCAACCACTCTTTTTCCTTTGCTCTTCTCTGCGCCTGGCAAGGGATCAGCGCCTTGTCTAGCGCTTGCCTTCACTGCGCTTTTTATTAATGGTGCGCTTTTAAGGACAGGCGCATCATCTGACTCTGTGTCTTCATCCACTAAGCCTTCAACAGCCTTGATTTGAATTCCTTTTGCGCGCTTTGTGGGCTTCTTCCTGCGCTTCTTGAGGTCCAAATTAGCTTTTACCAAACATTGGAACATCGTTTATTTTGTATTCAGGATTCTCATTCAAAAACTTAACTAACTCAGGGTAAGTTAGAAAAAGTTTTGTGAGAAGAAGGCAGTGTGAGCGGAATCGGGTCTTTCCATCATTTTTGTTCTTCACAAATTTATCAATTTGCTCACGCAGAGTCTTGAACAGAATGTGAGGCCAGTGAAGCTTCTCCTTGGCCATGATGGCAGCTGTGTATTCCCATTGTTCAACCGTGAATCGGTTCACGTTTCCTGTTTTGAACACAATTGAAGTTCCCACCAAGTGCGCGATGTGAGTCAAGAGTTCTCCACCATCTCGAATTTCAGTGTTTTTGATATTGTTTTGAAGCGTGGGAATATTTAAAAGTGAGGCAGCCATCTTGTTCTGATCATCAATAGAGTAAGTCATCGGGCGCCCAATAATGCGATCTTCACCGGTAGATGGAAAACCAAGCAAGTGTCGAATCACAGAAGATGAAATATGGACGTCAACATTTTGAACGCGCGCCTCAATCCGGTAGTGAGTGCGCCCATTTACATCAATTTCCACTAGAACAGCAGTGGAAAAGAACTCATCCACGAGGAGCGCAGAATAGAAATCTTGGTCCATGGTGAATAAGGGGAGCAGACCAGCAACGCGCAGGGTTTCAATTATTTCTCTTCCCATCACTTCACCAGACAGCTCTAATAGATCAAGAGATTCTTCTAATTTGAAATTTGCAAGGTCCTGAAAAAAATGATTGATATTAGAAATGACATAGGCGCATAGAAACATAAAATGATCAAAGTAACATAGGCGCATGAAATAGATAGGCGCATAATTGAAACAGGCGCACAAAATTATAGAGAATCAAGGCCATGATTGAATTAGGCGCATAAAATATTAAAGGCGCATAGAGTTACAAGGCGCATAATATGGTTCTATGTGAATACTAAGGAAAAATAGAACAACGAAATTTGACTAAGTACGGAGTTAGGCGCATAAGGTTTTAGGCACAGAATGATTTAAGCGCATATACAAGTAGAGGCGCAGAAAGCATTCAGGCGCATAAAGAGGTATATAGGCGCATATCGTGAGAATTTTTACTTAGTAAGAAAAACAAACAACAAGCATTCAAATGAAAGAAATGAAAATCAAAAAGTTCAAATTTTCGAAAACAAGGTAGAAAATTTTTAGAGACCAAAACATGCAAAAATGACGAAGAACACGAAGAACGACCCTTGAATGCTCGAAGAACACCAAGAACACGAAAATCATGAAACTTTACCAAACTAGACAAATAATATATCAAAATGACCGCATGACAACAAGGAATCTAAATATGTAACAAAAATATGAACAAATCAATAATGAAAGCACAATGATCAAAAGAGTGACCGAAAATTTTGAAATATTTTGAAAACAAAAATCCAGATTTGTAACAAACAGAGCATTGATCGTTGAAATGTTGGTTTTAAAAGATTCGAAATCAAGAATAGAACACAACCCAACAAACGATATAGAAAACGGATCATCGAAACAAGAGAAATCAAAGGAAAATGAATCCGGGTTTAAAAAAAAAAACGAAAAATCACTGAAAATGACGAAAACAAATTCAGAAATGTAAGGAGATTAAGGGTTGAGAATTCATACCATATCGTCTTGTGCAGATGTTGATGCTTTCTTAGGACCCATAAACTTATATATATATGAAGAAAATGAAGAAGAATAAAATGGAGAAGATGAAGAGTGAGAGGCGCGAGTCTGGGAGAGAGAAACGGGGAGAGAGAGAGAGGAATAGAGTAGGTGGGAAGAAAAGGGAAGATGATGATGTGTTTTTATAGGTTTAGGTTTAAAAACTTGCACTGATAAAGCAAAAAATACAGTCAAAAATTTAAAAAATTGGAAGTTGAAGAGATGGCATTAATGAGGGATTTGAAAAGGCGGCTAATCATTTCAGGTGCATTAAATGCTGAATGACACAAAGTGTCATGATGTGACATTTAGGTTTTTGAAAAAAAAAACTGCTCCACTTTCCCTTTAAGTGTATGAGCAATTTTGACTAATTTTTGCACAAACACCAAAAACATCTATTTTGGTGTAAGTTTGGGGTGCAAGAAATATATCCCAGAAAATAAAGTTTTTCGAAAAGCGTAAAACGAGGGAAAAATTTAATTGCACAAGTACCCTTGAACAATTAAAGGAATGTCAAAAGGCATAGATTCCTATAATGAATGAATAGAATGAACATACCTGGTACTTGTGTATTTAATACGTTCAATCATTGAAATTAAATTTGAGAATTGATTGAGCCGCAATAGTTAATGCGCGCATGAAGGGGCGCATTACTTCAGCAAGGCGCATACTCATCTAGGCGCATTATTCATCAAGGCGCATAACATCTCAAGGCGCATAAAGAAGGTTGAGGGCGCATAAGTGTTTGAAGCGCGTGGATTGATAGGCGCGCATTTATTGTGCGCGCAGAAAATTAGAGATGGGCGCGCAGTTTGCGAGGCGCATAGGTGGCGCATAGTTTCCTTGAAACTTTGAGAAATTGATTTAATCATTTGTACCTAAAATACTCATAACTCAACACAACATAAAATCATTAGTATTGACAAAACTATATTGAATTTAGTTGAGTTCTAGCATACCCATTTCACCTCTCAAAAACATGAACCGTTTCGCGTCAAGTGTTTTCGTTAGAATGTCGGCGATTTGATAGTCGGTTCCCACGTGTTCCAAATGAATATTGCCTTTCTCCACGTGGTCTTTGAGGAAGTGATATTTGATGTCGATGTGCTTGGTCTTTGAGTGCATGACAGGATTTTCAGAAACCGCAATTGTTGATGTATTGTCGCAGTAGATGGGACAATTTTCTTCGATGATATCATAGTCCACCAATTGCTGCTTCATCCAGAGTATTTGACAACAACAACTTCCCGCAGCGATATATTCGGCTTCGGTTGTTGAGACAGATACTGAAGCTTGTTTCTTACTCGCCCATGACACAAGTCTATATCCGAGGAAATGACAAGTGCCACTTGTGCTTTTCTATCAATTGTGCATGCTGCATAATCCGCATCTGAATAACCTACAAGTTTAAAGTTCGAATCTTTGGTGTACCAAAGTCCAAGGTTAACAGTGCCAGAGAGATATCTTATAATACGTTTCACAGCAATTAAGTGTGCTTCTCTAGGGTCGGATTGATAACGAGCACAAACACAAACACTAAACATAATATCGGGCCTACTAGCAGTAAGATAAAGGAGTGAGCCAATCATACCTCGATAGAGCGTTTGATCAACACGTTTACCTTTTAGATCTTTGTCGAGTTTGTTGCCGGTGGCCATTGGAGTATCGTATGATTTAGCGTTCTCAAGTCCAAACTTCTTGATTAAGTCCTTTGTGTATTTGGATTGGTTGATAAAAATGCCTTCACTCATTTGCTTGATTTGAAGCCCGAGGAAGAATGTGAGTTCTCCCATCATGCTCATTTCAAACTTGCTCTTCATTAGTTTCTCAAAACGCTTGCACAACAATTCATTAGTTGAACCAAATATAATATCATCAACATAAATTTGAACAAGTAATTTATGACCATTATGTTTGGCAATGAAAAGAGTTGTATCGATTTTACCGCGAGTGAAGCCTTTTTCGATGAGAAACTTGGATAGTGTATCATACCATGCTCTTGGTGCTTGTTTGAGTCCATACAAAGCTTTCTGGAGTTTGTACACATGATTTGGAAATTGTGAATCTTCAAACCCAGGTGGTTGAGCAACATAGACTTGTTCTTGGAGTTCACCATTTAGAAACGCGCTCTTCACATCCATTTGATATAACTTGAAGTCCTTGTGAGCGGCGTAAGCTAGAAATAATCTGATAGCTTCAAGTCTTGCTACGGGCGCAAAAGTTTCATCGTAGTCTATTCCTTCTTCTTGCCTATAGCCTTGTGCAACCAATCTTGCTTTGTTTCTCGTGATGGTTCCATTCTCGTCCATCTTGTTCCTGAACACCCATTTTGTACCAATCACTCCATGATCATTTGGTCTTGGAACTAGAGTCCAAACCTTACAGCGTTCAAATTGATTGAGTTCTTCTTGCATTGCAACAACCCAATTAGGATCTTGGAGCGCTTCATCAGCCTTCTTCGGTTCAATTTGAGAGATAAAGGCAGTGTAAGCATCAAAGTTTGTAGCTCTCCTTGTACGAACACCAACTTGTAGATCACCGATGATATTAGCAATTGGGTGACCTCTAACTTCACGAATTTCAGGAGGTAAGTTAGGTTGAGTCGTAGAAACTTGAAGGTCTTCAATAGGTACATCTTCACCAGATTCAAAGTCATTGAAATTTGGGGGTTGAACTGGTTCAGAATTGAAATTTGGGTTTACATCAGATGCAGCAGTAGAAATAGGCGCGTGAGAAGAATCATGAGGCGCATCATTTGAGTGAGGCGCAATAGATGATTCACCAGGCGCATTATACATTGAATTAGGCGCATTTGATGTAGGATTCCTTGTGTTGATAGATTCTGATCTTGAGTGGGCGCAACATAAATAGGTGCACCTGTATTATTTAGCTCAATAGAATCATCAGCAACATTTGGAGCCAAATGTGGCTCAAGGAGAGAATGTTCATCAAAAGTAACATGTACAGATTCAACTATCACTAATGTAGTTCTATTGAAAACACGAAAAAGCTTTAGAGTGTTTGGCATACCCAACAAAAATACCTTCGTCGGCTTTGGCGTCGAATTACCTCTATGTTCGTTTCCGTGTAGAGGATATAACATTTGCAACCAAAGATCTTGAAGAATGCAATGTTGGGAGTTCTACCACGCCATAGTTCATACGGAGTCTTGTTGTGAAGTTTGTTGATGAGGGAACGATTTTGAGTAAAACATGCAGTGTTGATAGCTTCTTCCCAAAAAGTACTTAGGCAATTTAGCTTCAGCTATTATCGTCTTTCCAGCTTCAATCAACGTTCTATTCTTTCGTTCAACAACGCCATTTTGTTGAGGAACTCCGGCGGTTGAAAAGTTGTGATCTATCCCATGATCTTCACAGTATCGAGCAACACCGTTGTTCTTGAATTCTGTTCCATTGTCGGATCGAACACTAACGATGTCATCTTCTTTTTGGGTTTGGAGCAGTCGAAATAAGGTAGTGAGAATATCATAACAATCATCTTTTGTAATCATCATCTCTACCCATGTATATCTTGAATAATCATCCACCACAACTAGAGTATACTTGTTTCTTCTAATACTTGCGGTGGAAACTGGTCCAAATAGATCAATGTGAAGCAGTTGCAAACATCTTGTAGTTGAAGGATTTGACTTGCTTGAAAATGGCTGCTTCGGTGTTTGCCAAGTTGACATGCGGCGCACTTTTTGTCATTATGATCAGCAACTTTGGGAAGTCCTTTGACAAGATTGTTCCTGCTGAGTTTAGATAGATACTTGAAGTTCAAGTGACTTAAGCGCTTGTGCCACAGCCACTATTTTCGTTCACACTTTTTGCTACAAAACAAAGATTAGTACTAGAGTTCATACTATGGAAATCAATAATATAATATTTGTCTTACGATATCCCGTGAGTAAGATAGCTCCAGTTTTGCCATTCTTGATAAGACATTGCGTTGAAGTGAAATGGCATTCTAATCCTTTGTCGCAGAATTGAGATATGGATAATAAGTTGTGCTTGAGCCCTTCGAGAGAGTGAGACTCTTTCAATGCACACTTTGTCTTTCTTGAGCTTTCCATATGCTACAACTTGACCTTTGTTATTATTGCCAAATGTTACGGAGGGACCTCTTTCTTCATGGACATCTTCTAATAAGGATTCATCTCCAGTCATGTGTCTTGAACACCCACTATCGAGAATCCATTCGTAATTTCTAGCTTTTGAAGATCCAGCCATGAAACAAAGAACCTGAAATATAGACATTTA